>CM041815.1:32840675-32848175 GCA_023376895.1 Aspiorhynchus laticeps
GACCTAAAAATGGCTGTCCACCAACGCATACCATCCAACCTGACAGAACTGGAGAGGATCTGCAAGGAGGAATGGCAGAGGATCCCCAAATCCAGGTGTGAAAAACTTGTTGCATCTTTCCCAAAAAGACTCATGGCTGTATTAAATCAAAAGGGTGCTTCTACTAAATACTGAGCAAAGGGTCTGAATACTTAGGACCATGTGATATTTCAGTTTTTCTTTTTTAATAAATCTGCAAAAATGTCAACAATTCTGTGTTTTTCTGTCAATATGGGGTGCTGTGTGTACATTAATGAGGAAAAAAATGAACTTAAATGATTTTAGCAAATGGCTGCAATATAACAAAGAGTGAAAAATTTAAGGGTGTCTGAATACATTCCGTACCCACTGTAGGTCCAATCGCTCGGCCGATGATGCCATCACCACTGCCCTCCACCCAGCCCTCACACACCTAGACAAAACGGACACGTATGTCAGATTGCTGTTCATAGACTTCAGTTCAGCATTCAACACAATCATCCCTCAACAGCTCATCCATAAACTGGTCCAGCTGGGGCTCAATACGTCGCTGTGCAACTGGCTGTTGGACTTTCTGACCGGGAGACCTCAGGCAGTACGGGTCGGCAGTAACACATCCAGCACCATCACACTGAACACAGGGGCCCCCCAAGGATGTGTGCTGAGCCCCCTCCTCTTCACTCTGCTGACCCACGCCTGCCACACCGTCACACAACTCCAACCGCTTCATTAAATTTGCGGACGACACGACTGTGGTGGGTCTCATCAGCAACAGAGATGAGACAAACTACAGGAGCGAGGTGAGCCGCCTGGCCGGGTGGTGCAGTGACAACAATCTCTCTCTCTGAATGTGGAGAAGACGAAGGAGATTGTCGTTGACTTCAGGAGAGTGCACTCTCTGCATGCTCCTCTGACCATCAATGGTGCGACCGTGGAGAGAGTGAGCAGCACCAAGTTCCTGGGTGTGCACATCACAGAGGACCTCTCCTGGACCAACAACACTGCAGCACTAGCCAAGAAAGCACAACAGCGTCTCTACTTCCTCCGCAAACTAAGAAGAGCCAGAGCCCCGGCCCCCATCATGTGCACCTTCTACAGAGGCACCATCGAGAGCATCCTGACTAGCTGCATCACTGTGTGGTATGGCGCCGGCAACGCGTCCTGCCGCAAGTCCCTTCAACGGATAGTGAGAGCAGCTGAGAAGATCGTTGGTGTCTCTCTCCCCTCCCTCCAGGACATCTACAGCACCCGTCTCACCCGCAAAGCCCTCAGCATCGCAGGTGATCCCACCCACCCGACACACAACTTCTTCAGTCTGCTACCATCAGGGAGGAGACTGAGGAGTCTCCAAGCCAGGACAAACAGACTGAAAGACAGCTTCATCCACCAGGCTGTCAGGAAGCTGAACTCCCTCCCGTCCTTGCCCCCCCTCCCCTCTCTTATCCCACGAATCACTGAACTCTGACCCCCACCCCACCACCACCACCACCACCACCACCACCACCACCACCACCCCCCACACGAACACACACACACACACTGAGACAAGCACCGGTCACTTGTACAGTATTGGACTGACCTCATTCAACTACCTCTTCTGACAGTCTGAACAAAAAAGACTGCTCCTTGTCACTTTAAATAGTCTTGATAAGCTCTTTGCACTACACCATTTATATTCTGCACTGTTTGTTTGTTTATTTCACTGATTTGCACTATCTGCCATGTGCCTTATGCCACTTTATCCATTTTTGTACATTATTTTTATTTTTTTCCTACATGTCCTTATTTGTATATTTGTAATAGTTGCATTTTTGTGTATATATATATATATATATATATATATATATATATATATATATATATATATATATATATATATATATATATATATATATTGATTTGTACTTATCTGTATTTTTGCGTTCTACTGTTTGTGTTGAGTGTTATCTGTATGCACCAGGGAGTAAGAGAGTAACGCAATTTCAATTCTCTGTATGTATGTACGGTACATGTGGCAGAATTGACAATAAAGCTGACTTTGACTTTGACTTTTGAAGTGTGTGTGAGTGAGAGAGTGCGAGAGAGTGTGTGTGCGCGAGAGAGTGTGTGTGCGAGTGTGTGTGTGTGTGTGTGTGTGTGTGTGTGTGCGAGAGAGTGTGTGCGTGTGTGTGTGCGTGTGTGTGTGAGAGAGTGTGCGCGCGAGAGTGTGCGCGCGACGAGAGTGTTTGTGCGCGCGTACCTGAGAGGACAGCCACTCTTTCACCTCCGTCTGAAAATGAAAGTGAATCAGAAACTCAAGTGAATCATTTGCAAAGCAGCAGATCTGAAAGTGAATCATATCACAGGACGAGCTGAACTCTGAACTACAGACAGACTCACTGTTTCTACTTTAGCAAGCAAGAGTCTGCTGAATAAAAGAGCTGATAGAAGAGCTGGATGCTGATATTCATGTTAATAGTAATCTTACCTGAATACGCTTCTGTAAGGAGGAGGAGCTGCTGGACGGCTGTGAACATCAGAGATCAGGTGTTAATGTGGAAAGGAATTGAGCTTCAGTGTTAAACATGTTTCTGACAGCAGATTCAGAGCTTCAGTGTGTGTGTTTGTGTGAGAGAGAGAGAGTGTGAGTGTTTGTGTGAGAGAGAGAGTGAGAGAGTGTGAGTGTTTGTGTGTGAGAGAGAGAGTGTTAGGGTGTGATTGTGTGAGAGTGAGCAAGTGTGTGTGCGTGTGAGTGAGAGTGTGTGAGAGTGAGTGAGTGAGTGCGTACGTGTGCGAGAGTGAGAGAGCGTGTACGTGTGCGAGAGAGTGAGAGTGAGTGCGTACGTGTGCGAGAGTGAGAGAGCGTGTACGTGTGCGAGAGAGAGTGTGTGTGCGCGAGTGAGAGTGTGCGCGATAGTGAGGGAGTGTGCGAGTGAGTGTGTGCGCGAGAGTGAGGTGTGTGCGCGCGAGAGTGAGAGAGCTTGCGTGTGAGAGTGTGCGTGTGTGAGAGAGTGTGTGTGCGAGAGTGAGAGAGTGTGAGTATGAGTGTGCGAGAGTGAGAGTGCGCGCGAGAGTGAGAGTGTGCGCGCGAGAGTGAGAGTGTGTGTGCGCACGTGTGCGAGAGTGATAGTGCGCGAGAAAGTGTGTGCGCGCGAGAAAGTGTGTGCGTGCGCGAGAGTGAGAGTGTGTGGGCGAGTGTGCACGAGAGTGAGAGAGTGTGTGCGAGAGTGAGTGCGTGTGCGAGAGTGCGTGCGCGAGAGTGCGTGCGTGTGCGAGAGTGAGAGTGTGCGTGCGCGAGAGCGTGCATGCGCGCGAGAGTGAGAGAGAGTGCGTGCGGGGGTGAGAGTGAGAGAGTGCGTGCGAGAGTGAGAGAGTGCGTGCGCGAGAGAGAGCGTGCGGGCGCGAGAGTGAGCGTGCGGGCGCGAGAGTGAGCGTGCGGGCGCGAGAGTGAGAGTGAAAGTGAGCGTGCGGGCGCGAGAGTGAGAGAGTGAGAGTGCGCGTGCGAGAGTGAGAGCGTGCGCGAGTGAGAGCGTGCGAGAGTGAGAGCGTGCGAGAGTGAGAGCGTGCGAGTGCGAGAGCGCGCGAGAGTGAGAGTGTGTGCGCGCGAGAGTGAGTGTGTGCGCGCGAGAGTGAGAGTGTCCACCCACTGCCCACCCAACTACAGAGAAATCATCCTACCATCACAAAAACTCAACAGTCCGACAGGGAAGAGACTCAGGAGGAGTAATAATCTGGTACAAATCAAAATTCCACAACCACATCAACACAGTAAAGCAAGGCAAATACTACACTTGTCTTAAAATCCACAAGGAACTGCTCTCATCCAGAAAAGATATATTCCTGTGTGCTATATACATCCCGCCATCAGAGTCACCCTACTACAGCGAAGACACGTTCTCCACATTAGAGGAAGAGAAGAGCCACTTCCAGGCCCAGGGAAACGTGCTCATCTGCGGGGACCTGAACGCAAGAACAGGACTACAGCCGGACTTCACCGACACACAAGGGAGCAAATACATCAACAACAAACTGACTGTTATTAATAACACATTCTCCCATATCCACAGAAATAACCATGATCATACAGTAAACAAGAATGGGAAAGACCTCCTGCAGCTCTGTCGAAGCCTGGGTCTGTATATCATCAACGGTAGGTTACGAGGGGACACTTTAGGGAGATACACATTTTGCTCACCTCTTGGGAATAGCACAGTTGATTATATGATAACAGACATAGATCCTTCATCTCTCAGATCATTCACTGTTAGAGAACTGATGCCGCTGTCTGATCACAGTCAAGTCAAATCACTGCGTATCTCAAAAAGACTGAAAATAACATTAGCACAAAGCCCAGTAAGCTGTACAACATCAGAAACCCATACAGATGGGCTGAAAACAGTGCTGAAGAATATCAGAAAGCACTTAGCAGCCAAAAAATACAAGCGCTGATAGATAACTTCCTAAATAACACCTATGCTCACACTAATGAAGGGGTCAATCTGGCTGTCAAAGATATAAATTACATATTTGAAAAATCAGCAAAACAATCCAAATTGAAAACAAAAAAATGGAAAAAAAAATCAAATACTCAAAACTGACAAAAATTGGTTTGATCAGAACGGTCAAACTATTCACAAAAAGCTGAGAACATTGTCAAATCAGAAACATAACGATCCAAATAATGCAGAGATCCACCATCTTTACTGCGAAACACTAAAACAATACAAACACACACACTCAGAACCAAAAAAGCACAATACACCCAAAAACAACTGACAATAATCGAGAAGTCAGTGAACACAAACCAATTTTGGAATAATTGGAACAATCTGAAAAAAAACTGATCATGAAGAATTGCCAATTCAAAATGGAGAAATATGGGAAAGTCATTTCCAAACATTGTTTAATAAAGTACAAACAGACACAAACTGTAAGCAAAACCAAACAATCAACCAATTAGAAAAACTAGAATTAACAATCAAAGATAACCAAAACCCATTAGATTTCCCAATAACGGATAAAGAACTTACAGAAAAAATCAAAAACCTCCAACTCAAAAAAGCATCAGGACCTGATGGGATATTAAATGAAATGATAAAACACAAGCAGCAAGCTCCAATTAGCCGTTCTAAAACTATTCAATGTGATCCTGAGTGTAGGGTACTTCCCCGACATCTGGAATCAAGGCTTGATAACACCAATCTTTAAAAACGGAGATAAATTTGATCCTAACAACTACAGAGGAATCTGTGTGAGCAGCAACCTGGGAAAGTTATTCTGTAGCATAATAAACGCTCGACTATTAGACTTCATCACCACACACAATGTACTGAGCAGAAGTCAAATCGGATTTCTACCAAATTACCGTACATCTGATCACATCTATACACTACATACTCTAATTGAAAAACACGTTAACCAAGATAAAGGTAAAATATATGCATGCTTTATTGACTTTAAAAAAGCTTTTGACTCAATTTGGCACCAAGGACTATTCTACAAACTTATTGAAAGTGGAATAGGAGGTAAAACCTATGACCTCATCAAATCAATGTACACTGAAAGTAAATGTGGCGTAAAAATCAACACCAAACGTACAAGGTATCTCTCCCAGGAGCGTGGAGTGAGACAGGGCTGCTGCTTAAGCCCAACATTATTTAACATCTATATAAATGAACTGGCGCTCAGTCTGGAGCGATCTGCAGCTCCTGGCCTCACTCTACACGACTCAGAGATCAGATGCCTGCTGTATGCAGATGACCTGGTTCTGCTGTCTCCCACTCAACATGGTCTACAGCAGAACCTGGACCTGCTGGAGCAATACTGCCAGACCTGGGCCCTGACAGTCAACCTGAAGAAAACCAACATTATGATCTTTCAGAAGAGATCCAGATCCCAAGGAACACAACACACATTTTCATTAGGCACGAACCAGATAGCACACACATCACACTACAACTACCTGGGTTTGAAAATCACATCCACTGGAAACTTCAATCACGCTGTGAATGAACAGAGATAAAGCACGCAGGGCGTTCTACGCCATAAAACGGCAATGTCCTATAGAAATCCCTATTAGAATTTGGCTGAAAATATTAGAATCAGTAATTGAGCCCATTGCACTATATGGCAGTGAGGTGTGGGGTCCGCTGACAAACCCAAGTCAAGATCTCACTAAATGGGAAAAACACCCGATTGAGACCCTGCATGCAGAACTCTGTAAAAATATTCTACACGTGCACCGGCACACAACAAATAACGCATGCAGGGCAGAATTAGGCAAATATCCTCTAATCATAAAGATACAAAAAAGGGCTATTAAATTCTGGAAACATCTGAAGCTCAGTGACCCCCAATCATACCATTATAAAGCCCTGCAATACCAAGAGATGAGCAAAGAAAGCAAGCCCTTCCTCCATCTGATCCAGAGCTTCAGTCCTGATGCTTCACTAACATCTACTGATGCTCTGACTCACACCATCAGAACCAATCAGATCACTGCACAAATCAAACAGAGTTACATCACTCATTGGCAAACCCAAACTCAACAACAGAGTAAAATGCAATGCTATCTGTCCCTAAAGAGAGAGTACAGTATGGCAGAGTATCTGTACACAGTGTCAGATAAGAAACTGAGAAGCACGTTGACCAGATACAGACTCAGCGGACACAAGCTGATGATAGAGACGGGCAGACACAGACAAACATGGCAGAGATTGTGTACACACTGTGATCTGAATCAGACTGAAACAGAACTGCACTTCCTAACAGAATGCTCCAAATACACAGATATACGGACAGTGTTCTACAACAAAATACAGCAGATCCACCCCACATTTCAAACTCTTCCAGACCAGGAGAAACTAGCGTATCTGCTCGGAGAACACAAGAGCTGCTGTGTGTTTGCTGCTCAATATGTGTCTCTCTGTCAGCACAGAAGAGAAGACGCTCCACCTGCCCTGAGCTGATGCTCCCAGTGTGTGTGTGAGAGAGAGAGAGAGAGAGAGAGCACAAGAGCTGCTGTGTGTTTGCTGCTCAATATGTGTCTCTCTGTCACCACAGAAGAGAAGACGCTCCACCTGCCCTGAGCTGATGCTCCCAGTGTGTGTGTGAGAGAGAGAGAGAGAGAGAGAGCACAAGAGCTGCTGTGTGTTTGCTGCTCAATATGTGTCTCTCTGTCACCACAGAAGAGAAGACACTCCACCTGCTCACAGCACATCTACATTATATTATGCCATATTACTCTGTTATATTACTTACATGTACATTTTGCTTCTGTAAATCTAATCCCTTATTTTAATTTTTTTCTAGTTTATATACTTGCATACATTAGTAATTCATTTTGCACTACTTGCTTAATACTTTTATATATTTTTATTATTACAATTATTATTATTTTTCTTTCTGTTAATACATATATGCACTATTAGTGAGCAGCCCAGCTGCAATTGCTTTGGCAATACAAATGTATAGCTTTTGTATTTGTATCTCGCATGCGAGAGC
>CM041815.1:32853175-33113175 GCA_023376895.1 Aspiorhynchus laticeps
ATGCATTGTAATTGAAATATGAATGTTTTCTTTCCACTAGTCTGAAAAACTGTGTTTATTTCTATAGTGAAGCGAGACATTGACTGAAAATGAGAGGAGCTGTTGAAACTAGAGAAAACAATTAAATTACTGTAAGCTTAATTAAAGGTTCAATATGACAGAAATTAAGCATTTAAGAAAAATAGCCATTTTATTTTATAGTACAACTGTAAAATTTCACATTTTAATTTCTTCATCTATAGACGTTAAGCATCAGGTTGTGTTCAAATCTCTATAACACTTGTGACGGCCAACAAAAAATAGCTTGTAAATCTCATTATGCAATATTATCACCCAATATTGGTATCAATATTTTTGTCAGCTTGTTTTCTATCAATTAGGACTGTTTTTCTGTTTATTCTTGGAACTGATTCATCGTAGGCCTCATTAATCTGATCTTATGTACATCAGTTTTTGAGTGAAAAAACATTATTTGTGGATAATTGTCAATAATAAATAAAATATGAACAAGTATGAAAACAAATATGACTCAAGGGGATGTAAACTTTTGAACAAGGTCATTTTTTATATCGTTTTCTCTTGTAGGCTGTCAAATTGTCTGAAAAACTAAAATCAAATTTTGTACTAAAATATTATCAATATTCGAATTTAAAAAGCATAATTTCTGTTAGGAGGAAAAAAGCTTTTGTCTTCTCTCCTGAAGCCACATCGAGCAAAATATTACTAATGCACGCTTATTCAAAGCAATAAAATAACAGGACTATCTTTGAAAAAGTGCATAATGTTTAAAAAACGTTGCTTAAACGATTAGAAACAAAAGTATCATGTATGCATAGTTTACTTTAACTTTAGTCATTTAGCAGACGCTTTTATCCAAAGAGACTTACACATAAGAAAAATTAACCAAAACTAAAAGTCACAACTTTGTAAATACTATACAGACACATATGAAAAATAAAGAAATTAAATAAAATTGACAAATGCATACAATATTTCAATATACATTTAAATAAAACCCCCCCCCCTAAAAAACACCATAAGCTAAAATCAACTCATATACGTGTGTGTGTGTGTGTGTGTGTGTGTGTGTGTGTGTGTGTGTATGTGTGTGTATATATATATATATATATATATATATATATATATATATATATATATATATATATATATATATATATATATATATAAAAAGGTATGAGTGTAATAATGCTTCTAACATAACACTAAGCCAAACACCAAAAAGCAACTACATGTGCATGTACAGCCACACACATATACATACATATAAAAATAAATTAAATTATATATATTTTATTTCATTCCCATGTAGTCCTAAAATAACTCAAATTAAATAAACAACCTATACAGACATCAACACGTTTTAAAACAACAACTTACACATAGTAAGAAATGGTTATACAAACTGAAACAGAAGTGAAACTAGTAGGAAAGAGGAAAAATACAATTTAATTTAATAAAGTTTAATACTAAGGACCGAGAACCAATCACAAAGAGCACTTTTTTCATTTAAAACATGATGCAATAAAAACACCATAAAGTCTCGAGATGTGTTTTTTAAAAGTTGAACTTCTATTAATTTAAATGCTTTCTGAACATGATGTTTCTCTAGAAAATGCCATAAATCTGTGTTCTGTGTGAACGGCTTGGTTTCAGTTTTGAAGTAAATTCAATTAATATGTTTTTTTTTTTACATCCCTAACATCTTTTATGTGAAATATATAATTCAGGTCATTACCAAATAAACAATAACATGCATTTTGTATGATCCCTCATATTTTGGTAAATAATGAACATTATGCAGATTCTGAAAGGGGTGTGTAAACTTCTGACCTCAACTGTAATCAGCATAAACAGAAATCAGTAAAATGCTTACCCCAAGAATTATTACATTTATTGATTTTGTCCAACATGCCGTGTTAAAAATGACCGTTTGTGTTTTATTTCTGCATTCCAGTAATATAGATAACTATATGATTTCCACAAAACATCACAATTTATTTATTAAAGTGTTTACTTGGTCCACTGGTGCTTGCACCCTGAATCAAACAACTTCAATACCCTTCAAACTCATCTTTCATCATTAAAAACACATTTAAACATCGTTGATTGTTAATTTAGCTCAAGTTAGATGAGATACTGTGGTACAGCATCCAGGTAGGAAGGTATGGATATTCTGAGCCACTGCTTAGCAACAGTAACTAAGCAGTCAGTTTCTTACCTCTACATGTGCAGACTCCATGATGATCAACACGTGTTTGAGAACGACTCTCTTTTAAAGCCAATTACAGAAGATCCGGAGTGTGAACCGAATCTTTTCAAAGCTTCGAATCAAAATGACTCAGTGATTCGAAGCAGCTCGCGCTGGGGACACCTGCTGGTCAGAAGTGTGTAACTGCAACAAAAACTCAGCTTGTGAAAGTATAACACATAAAATCAAATAAAAATAATAAGATAGCATTAAATATGAAGTGTCAGTATAATATGTAGTTTTCAAAATATTTTATATTAATTTGCAGGGTTAGGATTTATTTAAACAATTTAATAATTAAAATCAAAAACAAATATTAAAATGAAAAAATATTTAATATGGTGCTACATTACAATTTATTCAACAAATTCAGTCATTCATCAATAGAAAAAAATATTTATGTCTTTTTGAGTCGACTTGATTATTGCAGTGCATTTTTACTGTCCCAACAATAAACAACTTGTTTAGAATTATTTATTGATTTTTATTGTTATATATTAAATTTAACATCATTATAAAGTGGGTCTTTAATCTGTTATATTAATTATGATATCTTACTTGATGGTTTTTGTTATGCTTTTTTAATGTAAAGCACTTTGAGCTCCATTCCTTGTATGAAAAGTGCTAGAAATGAAGTTATTAATATTAATATAATTCTGTAATCTCGTTCTCGTTACTCTGATCTCTTCTCATTATTCTCAGTGGGTCTTGTTACTGTAATACAATGATATTCATATTAAATCAGCACAACACCACAATACTGCTGATGTAGAAATAGTTTAGCTATTAAATCATATTTCATTGTCTGTAATAATGAGAATTTAGACTAATGTCTGGAAAATAATGTCATGTTCTTAACATGATTTTATATTTAATTGTAACATTTAGACTAAAATAATGCAGTTAATAACTTCCAACTCATCATAACTCTGTGCAGCTTTGTCTATATTGTTCTTTACACTGCATTACTTTATGATCAACACAAACGTTTAATGTTTTTCAAACAGGTTTATTTAGAAGTATATGCATACACGTGTCACTCCAGATCACTTTATTATATAGGTTTGAAGAAAAATAAAGGCAAAATCACTCCAAAAATCAAAGTGCATTCTATCATTTATGTCATGTCCCATTTTTAAACACTCATAACAATCTTTTATAGAAAGTGACCCTGATTATTACTCCAATTATGATACGATTACAATATTGATCAGTTGTTTGTGATTTTGCACACGTTAAGAAACCAGTGTCACTATAATATTTTTACAGTAGGTTTATTACAGAGAACAAAACCTTAAGGTTTGGCATCAGTTTGAGTAAAATGTATATATATATAAAAAAAAAAAAAAAAAAAAAACATTTGATATAGGCATATACACACAATCATTTAATACAGCCTTTTTTGTCAGCAATGCTAAAACAAGAGGAAATTAAACATGCTTGTTTTTAGCAATAATAATAATGATGATCAAATATATCAGAAACCCAGCTTTGCCTCGAGATGGGAGAAATTAATCACTTCAAAACTATGAATCAATTGAATCAGTTACTTCATAAAATGATTCAGTGAGTCTCTGAAACACCACACGCGGCTCAGAAAACATCAAAACAGCTTTTACTAACAAATCCAAATGTTTTACTGAAAGTGTAGTCTATTAAACAATTAACAAATCATTTAATACCATTAAACAAAGTATAATACATGGTTTTTATTGACGTGAAATTGTAGCACAAACAGTGCTTTTAACAACAGTTATCACCTGAATACATTAATAAATGACAATTGAACATGAATAAAGCACGAAGTAAAACAGAATAATCAGAAAACATGAACAAGTTCAGTTAAATCTCTTCTCAATCCTCTCTGAATCATTCAGTGATTGAGCAGCAGTTTCTCTGCAGATGAGCAGATTGTGAGGAGTTTAGAGTCACAGTGAGTCTCTATTAGTTCATGGAGAAACTACTGTTCACAAAGAAGGCCTCACATACGGTCCAATGTTAAAAGGAGAAGTCATAAAGTCATGGGAGAACTTCAGTTTCTCCAAGTAATAATTAAAGCATAACAATATGGATTATCAACTCAGTATCTGTTCCTTTGTGTTGAAGATCAGAGATGAATCCTCAGCTGAACGGAGCTCACTCACATGTGAACAATAAACTAAAAAGAGAAGAACATGTTTGTTTGAAACCAGTTACAGTTTTAAACATACACTTGTATTTTTGTTTCAGAATGAAATCACTTACATTGTTCAGAGCGTGCTGACAGTCTGTGTTTGATCACGATGATGTTACAGATTACAAAAACAAAAGAAACACACAGAACCAGAATAAAAAGCAGATAGAAAGCAATGAACCAATGAAGACAAGAAAAATGACAAAAACAACAACAGAACTGATTACATACATACATGCATGCGTGGCAGTTTCCCATAACGTGGCAATATCCAATTCTATAAAAGAAGAAATCATGAATTAAATCACACATCTGCCTTCAGCTTTTATGATCATGTGACCCTCAACACAATCACTCAAAACAGTTTATTCTTCACTTAATAGAATCAGCTAGAAGAGACTTTACTGAACCATAACTCTTCATGCGTGTCTGAACATTATGCCATAATCTAATATAACCCTCATCTTTATCTCTTCATGTTTGATTGGTGTAGAAATAACTGCACTGTAATGATAACAGACTGATGATAGAGTCACTGACAGAATGATCACAAAGTGAATCAAGTTAAATTACATTCATGTGATCTGAAACACAAACAGAGCTAGAATCAAGTCACTGAATACTGATTGATGATCAACGGTTTACAGCAAACTCACAGAAACAGCATCTGTGCAGAGAAACTCAGTTCATCACTTCTGCTGTCGTTCTTCAGCATTTCTTCTTCTTTTATGCATTTACTGACAGGAGGAAAATTAACTAATAACTAAAGGTATAACAAAAAAATAATACATTTGTTTCTATAACTCTCCTTTAGGTCAGGAAGCAAAAAAAGAGAAATCAGCACATAAAGCAAGTTCAATGTCCAAGATCATTAAGAAACTGAAGTATAAAGTGACAACAAAATGCAAAAGTGCACGAACAAAGAAAAAACCATCAATTTAGGCAAAGATTACAATCAATCTTACACACTCTTCAGGGCTTAAACCCTCTAAATCAACTGCATATATACATGGTTCAAGACACTAATTGGAGACACCAGATAATTGACACAATTAAGGAAGAGCTGATTGATTAATGATACACTGAGTGAATGATATGTAGATCCTGTCCACATGGATGGAGTAACACAACAAACAACAAAAGTGGGATGAAAAAGACGTTTATTAAAAACAAGAGATTTACAGTCACATTGAATCCAAAAGCTTGTTCAGTTTGAACCTGACACACCATAATAATCTTTATTCTCTGTTAGAATATCTAAGATAGACTGACTTCTGTTTACAGACAGAGCTACAGAGATCATTAATGAGAGGATGAAGATGATCAAACATGTTATGATACTATATTCTGATTCTGATATTAATGAAGGGGACTTGATTTGACTTACTGCACCTTTAATAACACAGTTTGGTAAAGGCACACTGACACAATCTGCTCACTTCAACACACACCACGAAATAATCCATGATTCAGTGAGTTCAAGACACAAAGTACCATAAGATTATAGAATTATATTGAGAGTAATAACATGAATTTAGGACAAGCCCTAAAACTTACACATACTAAAAATACTGATACAAAAAGAAATCTGTCAGATTTATTCTGTTAAAAATGTTTATATTTTACCCTAGAAAACAAACACACAGATGTTTATGATAAAGAGTGAGATCTTTGTTCTTCTGACAGCACAAGACTCTTCAGTCTTCAGATTCCCAGCATGTCTTCAGTCACCTGAGATCCCAGCAGGAGATTCCCTTCACACACACACTGAGACAGACCGTCCGCTGAAACACACACACACACACACACACACAGAGAGAGACACACAAACTCAATCACCACTGTATAAGAACATGTACAGTAAGCACTGAATGAATGAATGAGCGTCGTCTCACGTTTCTGAGAGCGGATCCATGACGCTGCCTTCACGGCCACAAACTGCCACTCCACCTGCTGATCCAGTTTATACACATATAACCAGATGAGAGCGAGGACAGTGGCCCACACTGACCCATCCACCTGAAACACACACACACACACACACACACACACACACACACACACACACACACACACAACACACAAACACACAACACACAACACACGCGTCAAGTTCTATAGTTTTGAAGCTAGTGAAAAAAGCCCCATCTCCCATCGATCTTAAACAGGTTGAGGGAACAGTTAACAGACCAGTTTCAGATGAGTGACGCTCACGCATTAGTGTATAGGGAGTTAAAATATTGAGGTGCCAAACCATGCACAGCCTTATAAATAAGCATCAGCATTTTAAATCAACCCTAAACATAACAGGGAGCCGATGCAAGACAGGAGTGATATGATCTCTAATTCTAGTTAGGATTCTAGCAGCTGAATTTTGTACGACCTGCAATTAGTTTAGGTTAGCTTTTGAAACCACAGCAACAAAGCATTGCAATAGTGAATAATACAGGAGAATACAACAGTGTAAATCAGCTTCTCAGCATTGGATTTGTCCCACCTGTGCTGGTTTCTGATTGGTCACCTCGTCCTCCGTCTTCCCAAACACACCAGCCAGCGCAGCGTTCAGCTCCCAGCATCCCACTGCCTTCTGAAGAGAGACCAGCTGGAGCACAGGGTCCTTCTGGAGCTCGGGTTCGGCTGAAACACACACATGAGGAAGCAGCATGATTTCTGTTATGATTGTCAGTAAAGCATGATGATGATGATGATGACAATGACATCACCCAAACACAGCGATAATGTCATCATGCACAGTTCAGCATTACTTGACAAAAAAATCCAGCTGATGCAAGACATGCACAAAAAAACAACATCTACAACATTTGACTGTGGAGAGAGTGAGCAGCACCAAGTTCCTGGGTGTGCACATCACAGAGGACCTCTCCTGGACCAACAACACTGCAGCAATAGCCAAGAAAGCACAGCAGCGTCTCTACTTCCTCCGCAAACTCAGAAGAGCCAGAGCCCCGGCCCCCATCATGTGCACCTTCTACAGAGGCACCATCGAGAGCATTCTGACCAGCTGCATCACTGTGTGGTATGGCGCCTGCAACGCGTCCTGCCACAAGTCCCTTCAACGGACAGTGAGAGCAGCTGAGAAGATCGTTGGTGTCTCTCTCCCCTCCCTCCAGGACATTTACAACACCCGTCTCACCCGCAAAGCCCTCAGCATTGCAGGTGATCCCACCCACCCGACACACAACTTCTTCAGTCTGCTACCATCAGGGAGGAGACTGCGGAGTCTCCAGGCCAGGACCAACAGACTGAAAGACAGCTTCATCCACCAGGCTGTCAGGAAGCTGAACTCCCTCCCGTCCTTGCCCCCCCCCCCCTCCCCTCTTACACCACACACCACTGAACTCTGACCACACACACACACACACACACACACACGCACACACTCACACGCACGCACGCACGCACACTCACACAGTGACCAGCACCAGTCACTTTGTACAGCATTGGACTGACCTCATTCAACTACCTCTTCTGACAGTTTGAATAAAGACTGCTCTCTGAGCTTTTTGTCACTTTAAATAGACCGATAAGCTCTTTTGCACTACACCATTTATATCTGCACTGTTTGTTTATTTTTTTATTATATTTTTTTTTTACATAGTTGCATTATATATATATATATATATATATTTGATTTGTATTTATCTGTATTTTTACGCTCAACTGTTAGTGTTATCTGTATGCACCAAGGGTCTGAGAGTAACGCAATTTCAATTCTCTGTATGTACGGTACATGTGGCAGAATTGACAATAAAGCAGACTTTGACTTTTGACTTTAAACTAACTGCAACCCAAACAAACCGAAGCCTTACTGTAGAAACGTGCATGATGATTAAAGTGTGATGCTATCAATCCAGGCTATTACTGTATGTACAAACTCTTCTCTTTTCCATCTCCTGAACGAAAACATCATCACTCATTTCCATTAATAATCAAGTTAATTATCCACAGTACTTGCAATGTTTTTGCACTATTTAAAGTGTTTAGAGCAAAAGCACAAAAACCCTTGAGAAACATTTAATTTCCATAAACTGACCTTCATTTGTTGCCCATTCGTTTAAGTTTTGTTTAGTTTAAGCATATTTAAACATTGAAGAGTGCCACACCAAGGAAACTACATTTACCCATAAATGGTTTGTCATTGATTCCTATGATCTCTAGTTCAGGGCAATTAATAGAAGAAATGTTGTACACTGATGTAGCTTATTCAGATGAGCAGCTCTGTAACTGTTACATAATAATATGATGTCCACATCTGATCAGAGTAATGTTTTCTGAATGTGAGCCGGATGTGTTGATTTACCCCGATGTGACACAGAAGCAGATGCATCAATCACGCTGCAGTCAGCAGATTGGAAGACCACTGAGAAAAGAACAAGACAAATTAGTGATCTGCGTGTTGGCTGTTTACCTCTCTCAGATGGTGCAGCTTTCATTGCTATCAATACAGAGAGAAACTGATGAGAGCACAGCACAGAAGAAGACAATTAGATAAAAATACACATTCAAAAAAGTGGCATACCTGATCGCCCTCTGATTCCACCTCCACCTCCACCTAAACATCTTCCACCTCCACCTCCACATCTTCCACCTCCACCTCCACCTCCCATGTGAGCCGAAAACACTGAGAGAAAACCATACATAAGAATAACAGACACTTTAAAAACACTCATTTGCCAAAATCACAAAAAACAACAAAAAAAAACAACACTCACACCAAACAACACACACGGCTCAAATCCATCTCAAGAGCTCCAAAAACAGTCAAGTTGGTTGCATTCTTACTTCTTCTATTTTTCAGTAATTAGCTCAATGTATTGGTACAGAAAAAAACATCCATTTTTAGTTTTTATATTTTACTTGGTTTATCCGCGGGCATCTTTGTGTCGCATCTTCATTATATGAACATTTACAGAAAACTCAATATTTCTGTAAATTCTCTCAATATTAAAAAACAATCTTCACCAGGTTCAAGAAGTTCTTGTTCCTTAGAGCAGGGATGGAGCTATGTCTTTTGGCCACCCTGCTGCACAACTGCTGTTTTTGTCTCTTGTTCTTGACAAGAAATTAATTTATTTAGATGAATAACCATCTCTTTACGACCACAACAAAAGTAGGACTTTTCAGACGTGCTCTCTGACTTCTCTCAGCACCAGGCGTGAGATAAACAAGTGTGGAAAAGATACAGATGGAAAATGAACCGTGCAAGTGTGAATGTGCCATTTCTTTTCAGTATCCCTCACTTTGGGTTTGATTATGTGTGGACCAGATAGACAGCTAACATTTTCACAGATATAAGTCCTCTATGAGAGCGTTCTGCTTTAAAAAACTGAGTCTGAGATTCTGTTGCTTACAGAGCAAGAGCTGGTCGATATCTGGGGAGAAGCTTTATTTGTGTGCTCGGAGGAATGTGCAGGTGTAATATAAGCATAACAAATAATACAAAGTAAAATTGCATTAGCAGAATTTCTGTGAAAAATCTGGTCCGCCATCAGGGACATTCAACCCAAAAAATTATGGATTTTTCTTTTAAAGGGGACATCAGATGCCCATTTTCCACATGTTGGTAGGATTATTAAAGGTCTTCATGCAATGTCGGTAACATGCTTTGTTTAAAATTCCTCAATGGTCATGTAAAAGAATACACTTTACCTTGTCTAGAACAGCCCGATTCGGTGCATGTCTCTTTAAATGATAATGAGCTACTGCTCACACCGCCCCCCTCTTCTGTGGGGCATGCCAACACAAGACAAGTCAATTGCTGCTTTGGATTCGTATGTGGCTTGGAGGTGGTCTTATTTAGGGCTGTTCAATCCCTAATTTTTTTGGAATCCAAGAATCGATTCCTCAATGTTGTTTTTGATTATACAACAATCTATCTGCTACCACTGGATACCATCCAATGCACATCCATGACATTTGCGTATCCAGTACTGCACCTTTGCATATTACTGTGTGTGTATATATGTGTACATAATGTAGAATGTGTACATACGGTATATAATGTGTATTGATAACTGTAGGTATGTCTAACAGTAAACTGTGTGCACTGAGTATATGTATGTTTATATTGCACATTGTCTGTATAAGTCTGTAAGTGTGTAATGGTACTGTCTATATGTTAATTGTTTCTGCACTGTATGGAGCACGCTTTCAATAATTTCACTCATCAAGGCACATGTGCTGTGATGATGTGACAATAAAAGTGATTTGATTTGATTTGATTCTTTTCAATTCTTTTTTTGTTTTTGCATGAAATAACTCATTTTACATTCTTACATTATTTTCCTTTGTACAGAGGTTGATTTAGGTATGACAAAAGTGCTGCAATGAATTCATTTTGACAACTAATAGAATGTTAAACATTGAATAATAACTTTTTCAGAGTTCAGTGATTATATAAAATTTAGTGAAGGTTGACTATAGTTATCTGCATGTCTCATCCATGAGTGGGCCTATGCAATGATGGAGATCAAGATTTTGGGGGTGTTAAGACCCAGAACCAAGCTTACTGAGCAAGCTATGAGCCCTTTTCTTAAAATACCTGGGGCCTCGTTTATAAAGTGTGTGTACACTCAGATTTGATTGTTGAGTGTGTGTACGCTTAAATCCACGCCAGCGCTCATATTTGTAAAAACTGTCTTTGACGTGGAAAAGTGCTTAGCGTCACATCCGGGTCTGAGCAGATGTACACACTTTTTCTTGTTGGAGTATTGTAGGTTTTTGAAAATGTAAGCTGTTCTTGCAGCTCGCTGTTCTAAATTAAAGGATTTGGATGATGACAGGTGATCTTTTACATGTTCATAGATTTCACATCTGAAAGAGAGGCATAAGCCTATGTCCGTTTTACATTTACATTTAGTCATTTGGCAGACGCTTTTATCCAAAGAGACTTACAATTGGGGAATACATAAAGCGATTCATCTTGAAGAGACAATCAGACAGAGCAAGTGCTCGTAACACCAAGTCTCAGACATTGTTCAAATAAGTACAAGCTAGCAAGGGAAGGAGAGAAAGATAAAGGGAAAGATTACGTTTTTTTTTTTTAAGTTTAGGATGAAGTCAAGTAGTGCCGAAAGAGATGAGTTTTCAGTTGTTGCTTGAAGATTGACAGGGATCCAGCATTCCGGATAGGGGTGGGAAGATTATTCCACCATCCAGGAATGGTGAATGAGAATGTTCTGGAGAGTGATTTTGAGCCTCTCTGTGATGGTACAACAAGGCGTCGCTCACTAGCAGATCTCAGACTTCTGGAGGGGGTGTAGATTCGTAATAGTGAGTGGAAGTAGTGCTGAGCCTGTGGTCGTTCTGTATGCAAGCATCAGTGTCTTGAACTTGATGCGAGCTGTCACTGGTAGCCAGTGCAGTGAGATGAAGAGAGGTGTAACATGGGTTCTTTTGGGCTCGTTGAAGACCAGTCGTGCCGCTGCATTCTGAATCATTTGTAGAGGTTTGATTGTGTTTGATGGAAGACCAGCCAGAAGAGCATTGCAGTAGTCCAGCCTAGAAACGACAAGGGCCTGGACAAGAAGTTGTGCAGCATGCTCTGTCAGAAAGGGCCTGATTTTTCTGATGTTGTGCAGCGCAAACCTGCAAGATCGAGGAGTCTTTGCAATGTGCTCTTTGAAGGTCAGCTGGTCATCAAAGATTACACCAAGATTTCTGACCGAAGTTGATGGGGTAATTATTGATGTGCCTAACTGAATCGAGAAGTCATGCTGTAGAGTCGGAGTGGCAGGGATGACAAGAAGCTCAGTCTTTGCCAGGTTGAGCTGTAGGTGATGTTCTTTCATCCATGCCGAGATGTCCGCCAGGCAGCCTGAGATCCGTGCAGCTACCGTTGGATCATCTGGTTGAAAAGAGAGATAGAGCTGTGTGTCATCGGTGTAGCAATGATAGGAGAAGCCATGTGCCTGTATGATGGGACCCAGTGATGTAGTGTATGTGGAGAAGAGGAGGGGTCCAAGAACCGATCCCTGAGGAACCCCAGTGACCAGCTGATGTGCTTTGGGTACCGTGAGAACTGGTTACTGATTGTTCTAGTTTTGTCTGTGAAAAAAGTGGCAAAGTCGTCAGCTGTTATAGAAGTGGTGGGAGGTGGAGGAGGGGGACAGTGGAGAGAATTAAATGTTCTGAAGAGGTTACGCATGTCTGGAGCGCTGTTGATCTTGTTGTGGAAATGTTTTCTGTACGTACGTTCATTTTATGAATCACACGTACGCATATTTGAGAGATGACCATTAGATCAATTTTAGAATGGTTTCTGCAGAACATAAATGAGGCCCCTGGAGTCTAGGTAATACAAAAATAATAAAAAATTGTCATTCAATCAGTAATACTATCTCAGTTACAATTAAGTACAAATGAATTGTATTCAGTTGTGTTTTAGGCACTAAAACAGTCCAGTACTTTATAGTTAAATCCATTTCTATATTGAAATAATGAACATTTCTGTGCCACCCCAGACTGATTGCTGCCCCCTTCCTTGCCACCTCTATGAAAACATCCTGGCTCCACCACTGCCTAAGAGGGCAAAGTGATTAATATCAGTTTATTTCTGAGTATCTCTATTGCTCGGAGAAAAAAAAAACACGTTTGTGAATGGGCATTTGATTTACATTTAAGAGAAAGTGAGAAGATTGTAAACAAGGATACAAACTAGACACTTTTTCACTGAAAATTGCCGTTGTAAATTCAAAATAGGCCAAAACAATGCTGAACTTTGACAAAAAAATAGATTTTTAAATGTTATAATAGCGATTTAATAATGTCTAAATATAAATCCATTAGCAAAACATGTGAAAATAAATATATTACAGAGTGGAAATGGTAAAGGAAACAATAAATGATCCTCTGCTGCCATAAAAAAGAGCAGATGTTCTTTAAAATAAATTTTACTATATAAAAGAAATCTTTTAGAAAAAGAAAAAAAGAAAAAAGAAAAATAGAACCCATGTTACACCTCTCTTCATCTCACTGCACTGGCTACCAGTGGCAGCTCGCATCAAGTTCAAGACACTGATGCTTGCATACAGAACGACCACAGGCTCAGCACTACTTCCACTCACTATTACGAATCTACATCCCCTCCAGAAGTCTGAGATCTGCTAGTGAGCGACGCCTTGTGGTACCATCACAGAGAGGCTCAAAATCACTCTCCAGAACATTCTCATTCACCGTTCCTGGATGGTGGAATAATCTTCCCACCCCTATCCGGAATGCTGGATCCCTGTCAATCTTCAAGCAACAACTGAAAACTCATCTCTTTCGGCACTACTTGACTTCATCCTAAACTTGTTCTTAAAAAAAATAAAAATATCTTTATCTTTCTCTCCTTCCCTTGCTAGCTTGTACTTATTTGAACAATGACTGAGACTTGGTGTTACGAGCACTTCCTCTGTCTGATTGCCTCTTCAAGATGAATCGCTTTATGTATTCCCCAATTGTAAGTCGCTTTGGATAAAAGCGTCTGCCAAATGACTAAATGTAAATGTAAATGTAAAAATGTGCAAAAATATAAATAACTTTGAGGCAAATGAATGATATTATATATATATGTATTTTGTTTAAATCACCTAACTAAAAAGTGAGCAATATTACATGTGTTTGAAAATAAAAATGAATAAAAAAATGTGTTCTACTGTCTGGGGTCTGCCATCAGGAGTTAAAGGGGATGTTATGTGACACACTTTTCTTTTTTCTTTTTTCTCTCTTGTTTTTACTTTTCACATTTTTCCCTATGGTATTAAAAAAAGGGGGATCAAACATTTGTCACTTTTTTCACTCCTGATGAGTTTGTATCCTTCCATGCACAAGCTAGTAATGGGCTATTGGTCATTGACTTGCAGAAAGTTTTCTGCGTGAGTTAGTGTTAGAGGCTACTAGAACACAGGGGGCGCCGACACTGATCTTGGAGACCCCTTGGCAAATGTGCAGTTGCGCCCCTCTCATGCAGCGCTCAAAATTGTGGACAACATAAGCCAGTTCCACTGGAAAATAGCCTCTGAATTGTGAAACTCAGATGAGCTCAGTACCGAATCGCTTTCTTTCTGGTTTTTTTTTGTGAATTTAAATGCGTGCAGGGTTTATAGGATGCAGCTTTCCATTTGAGAGGCACCCGTAGATAAGCTTTGTTGAATTGAAAAAGGCTCTGAATGAGGAGTTGATTCCCAATGCCTCGGAATTTATTCTTTTTGGAATTGATTCCTAGGCCTAGTCTTATTCAGATAGCTAGCTATCTATGTAGAAACCGGCTGCCAATTGAAACAGCCCGCTGGATGACACAGTTTCAGACAGATGTGCTCTTGCTGTGATACAACCACAGAAACTTGGTTAAACCAGGTAAAATAACAATTGCATCACCAATACAAAGAGATCATCAGTCCAAAGAAATTAGGAAAATTATCAAATTGGTCCATTGGACCACTTGAGCTGGACTGACCCACATATGAGTTTAAAAAGGAAAGAACAATGTATATTATTTCTTACTGCTCATTTTCGGAGGGGCACAATCCACTTTACGGAGTTGCTTCATACCTAATAAAGAATATAATTTCACATGTTGATGATGTCAGTACACAAATATTACACTATTATGTGACAGGAAAACTGCTTATGATATCTCCAGTGTCCTGCAGAGTTGATCTGGACTGGAGGACAGTCCCGCTCTAAACACAGAAATCAGTGAACATACGCTGAACTGGCACTCTCCTCTGCAGCAGCGGCCCTTTCACAGATTGTCTGCTGTCTTTATTGATGCCGATGAAGGCCGTATGAATGCTGCTCACTCCGGCTTGAACGCTGAGCTTCACAATCCTGCTCCTGATGTTCTCCACATCTGCTCGCTCCTGCAGCTCCAGAGAGCGGATCACAGAGCGGGCTGCCAGCCGGTGGATCGTCAGTCTGCAACAAACACAAGCCTGTGATAAAGACTGTCTGATCTAGTGGCACTAATGACCGGTCACCGATCGAGAATGATCCAGAATTTCATCTGCTACCATTTGAGGCAATGGAAGTAGTGCTGTCAAATGATTAATCATGATTAATCGCATCCAAAATACAAGTTTTTGTTCACATAATATTCAGTCATGGCCAAAAATATCGGCACCCTTGGTAAATATGATCAAAGAAGGCTGTGAAAATTAATCTGCATTGTTAATCCTTTTTTATCTTTTATTTAAAAAATTCACAAAAATGAATTAGCCTCTGCGATACAAGATGGGAGGTGAAACTGGACTCGGTCAAAGCTCTGAGGTATCAGCTTGGTGGCGTATTCTACGCTTTGGAAAATCTTGAATGTGAGACTAAAGATGGGAAAATTTCTTCAGAGGCACATGCACTGTCTAATGAAATACAGACTATGGAATTTATGACTTGGCTTGTTATTTGGAATGACATGCTGACCGAAATCACACGCGCCAGCACAGCCATGCAATCTGCCGACATTTCGCTGGATACAGCTCTTTTGTTGATTGACAACCTGAAAAAGTTATTTTCCCAGTACAGAGAGGATGGGTTTGAAAAGGCTGTGACAGATGCGCATCTTTTAGCGAATGAATGTGATGCCTCTACAGAGTTTGCACAGAAGCGCAACAGAAAGTGCAAAACATTTCACGATGAAGTGAGTGCTGGACAACCAGGGCACCAGGACGCCCAACTTTATTTCAAACAAACAGTGTTTTATGTAATTGTTGACACAAAAAGCAGTGAACTCAACACCAGATTTGAAAATCTGGGTCAGATCTCAGAGAAATTTAATTTTATTTTGTAAATGAGTGAAATGTCTAAAAAATGTCTAAGAAATGTCTAAAGGAGGATTTAGAAGAATCCGCAAGGTACTATGCAGCAGTGTCGCGTGATGTGTTGAACAACCTAATTTAAGAAGTCTGTAGTGCAAGTGGGCTTCTATGTGCGTGCAAAACCACAATTGAAAAACTTAACTTCATTCTTCAGAGAAACCTTAAATCATTATTCCCGAATTTGGTTGTTGCATTAAGAGTGTTCCTTACCATGCCTGTCACAGTGGCCTCTGCAGAGAGGTCATTCAGTAAACTAAAACTTATAAAAAATTATCTGCGATCTACAACGGACCAAGACCAATTAGTGCATCTGGCAGTCATATCAATAGAGCATGCAGTTGCACGATCCACACCCTTCGATGAAATGTTAGAAAAATGCTACCAGTTCTTTTTGAATGTATAAGACTTCGACGTTCTTACGTCGCCTCCTTATACTGGCGAACGCGCCATCTGCTCCTCAGATTTCTCTGCCGAAAAGGCCCCTGTCGGCAGCGTGAGGAGCTTGGCAGCAAATCCAGCGTCTCGTTCCCTATTCAGAGAACAAGGGTTATGCGAGTAACCCGAGACGTTCTCTTTCATAGGTTCACTCAACACTGCGTAAGCTAAGATGCTTTGGGCACGATATACCAAACATGCCAAGCTAAAAACGCTGCCCTATCTGGCCTGTTTACGAACCAGACAGCATACATGGCTGGGTCAAGCAGATAAAACCTGGGAACCCGGAGCCGTGTCAATATTCAAGTTATAGAACCTGATAAAAGTGTGCAGAGTGGACCATCCTGCCGCCACACAAATATCCTCTAGGGGGACCCCTCTAAAAAGAGCTTGAGAAGAAGCCACGCTCCTAGTAGAATGCGCCCGAACGCTGAGAGGTAAAGAAAGACCACGCACCTCATAAGCCAGCGAAATAGCATCCCTCACCCAGAGAGAAATTCTGTGCTTCGATGTGGCAAGCCCACGGCGGCCAGCACCAAAACATACCAACAACTGGGGAGATTTCCTCCACTGGCTGGAGTGGTCCACATAGATCTTCAAAGCTCGGACAGGACAGAGCATGTGAAGCCTTTCATCCTCACCTGAAGCAAAGGGAGGAGGATGGAAAGAGTGAAGTGTGACCACCTGAGAGCGAAACAATGCTGATAAAACCTTAGGAACATAGCCAGGCCTAGGCCGTAAGGTCACCTTGACCAGACCCGGGGCGAAGTCCATACACATCTCGCTGACAGAGAGAGCTTGAAAGTCCCCAACTCTTTTCAAAGACGTTAGCGCCAACAAAAGTGTAACCTTGAGAGTCAGAATCCGTTCTGGAGCTGAGTCTAAGGGCTCAAAAGGGGCTGTCATTAGCATTAGGCCCTCAAGGACGACAGATAAGTCCCAAGAAGGAACTCCAATGGGGCATACTGGTCTCAGATGCTGGACACCACGCATAAACGCAGAGACCATCCGATGTCTTCCCAGGGGAATCTCATCCAGCTCTCTCTGAGCGGCGATGGCCGCAACGTAAACCCTTAAGGTGGTAGCAGCTGCCCCTGCCGCAAGTTTCTCTTGCAGGAACTCCAGCACTGAACCAATAGGGCAGCTGACTGGGTCCACTGCATGGACTAAACACCAAGACTCAAAGACCTTCCATTTGGAAGAGTACAGCTTCCTAGTGGAGGGGGCTCTGGCACTAGCGATAGTCTCCTGAACCTCAGCAGGAAGACCAGAGGTCAAAACCCATGGCCCTGGATGGGCCATACCCACAGCTTCCAGATCTCGGGTTGAGGGTGCCATATCTTGCCCTCAAGCTGAGAGAGCAGGTCCTGCCTGATCAGAATCTCCCAAGGGGGCCGATACAGAAGAGGAATCAGCTCCGAGAACCACGTCTGGGATGGCCTGAACGGGGCTACGAGTAGGAGACGGACACCGCTCTCCTTCACCCTGCACAGAACTGCCGGAAGCAGCTTGACAGGCGGAAACGCGTACAGCCTCATGTCCGGCCAAGGGTGAGTGAATGCATCTATGCCCAGAGGTGCCGGGGAACTCAGGGAGAACCAAAGCGGGCATTGGGACAACTCCTGTGACGCAAAGAGGTCCACTTCCGCTTTGCCGAACAACTCCCAAATCTGGGCTACCGTATGATGGTTCAACATCCACTCCCCCGACCTGAGCTTCTGTCTCAACAGAAAGTCGGCTTCGAGGTTCAAGACTCCCGGGACGTGAACCGCTCTCAAGGAGAGGAACTTGTCCTGAGCCCAAAGGAGGAGACGGCGTGCATGCCTGTTTAGGGTGCACGACCGTGAACCCCCTTGGTGATTTATTTGGGATGCTACCACCATGTTGTCCGTCCTGACAATCACATGACACCCTCTGAGTGAGAGGAGAAAGTGAATCAGTGCCAGGAAGATGGCTCTCAGCTCTAGGCAGTTTATGTGCCAGGAGCGGAACTGTCCCGTCCAAACTCCGCATGCCGGTCTGCCTTCGAAGACTGCGCCCCAGCCTGTCAGGGATGCGTCCGTTGTGACCATTTGGTGACCCATTCTGACTCCACTCCGGAGAAAAAGGGGGTCCCGCTATATTAAAAGGGTGCAAAAGCAACTGCGCGTTGTGAACTGCCAAGTTCACACTGCACAATTTTAGCACGATTTTTCACTCGCCGACAGGTTTTGATAAATCGCCGACAAATGCCCGAGATCAGAGGCAAATTGGTGCTCGTTCCCGGTGCTCGTTCCTGCCATTATCAAAGACACGATCTGAGGGAATCACCGATGTGTCGCCGACGCCCGCGAAATATTTGGCATGCTAAATATCTGGAGCTGTCGGCGATTCTCAATCCTGCTGTGTGAATGAGTTCTGACCGGTTCTGACTGAAAAATACATCGGCGATAACCTACAGCCAATGAGAGAGCAAGATACAGGGCAGCTTCGAGGAGGTGTTTTTTTTTTTTTTTTTTTTACAAAGCGAGCTTTAGCATATACAGAACACGTAGGCTACATGAAGATGAAGAAGGGGCTAGGGTTTTTCCTGTAAATAATATTCTTCTATAAAGGACAAAAGATTTATTGCATTTTTCTGCCTGACCAGCTGCAATGTAGGACTTCCCGATAAGGGCGGAAGTGGTCCTATACATGGTTTGGTTGGAAGGAGGGGGCGGGACTTCCATGAAGGTGCCAAAGATGGCGAAAGGTGAGAGGCTAGCATGTCCTCGATCACTGGAATGGCGGTATAGCCCTGCTCCACAGAACCCACTAGGTTGGTGAAGTCAGCGGCTGCCGTGTTAGTAAGGCGGGAGGAGAAAGGCTGTTTGCAGGATCTGGAGACCTGGATGCAGATCGCTGAAAAACAGTAGCTTCCTCCGTTCAGGCCTTGAATTTGGGGCGCTAAGGAACCGTTCGTCGAGTTTAGATGACTGACATTCGCGGGGCTCGTCGGGCCAATCAATGGAGAGCTTTTCGGTGGCGTGCGAAAGCACGTCCACGAGCTCGGAGTAGGCCGCAGAAGGCCACGCTTCCTGGCCGCTAGGTGGGAAAGCATCGGCTAAAGCTGGCCCGAAATCCTCTGAGACGGAAGCTTTGGATTCGGTTGTGACTTCGGCAGTGAGAGATGCTGTGGTCTCTGTGCTGATTCCAGCATTACGTAAACTACGTGAGGACATACAAGCGACTAACAATTCTGTTAAAGAGCTAAGAGAGGAGTTTGAGGCCATGGTTGCCGCGGCGAAGCAGACACGTGACCGCGTTGATTCTGTTCAGGCAGATACACGTGAGGATCGGAATGCAGTCACGGACTTAAGAAATCAGCTGGAGCGACTCACCGAGAAGATGACAGATATGGAGGATAAAAGCAGGAGAAATAACATACGACTGGTGGGGTTACCAGAGGGGATGGAGGGATCCGATGTGGCTGGTTTCCTCAGAATTAATCTTTCCAAGTGGATTCCTTCCCTGAAAGGTCGTAACATCGAGATTGACCGGGCACACCGCGTATATGATGGAAGGAAAAACTCTGATCGGCCGCGTACTCTCATCTTCCGTGTGCTAAGATGGCATGACAGATTGGAGATTCTGAAAGGTGCTCGGCAGGCTTATCCGGTGAAATGCATACAGGACAATGTCACGCTACTATTTTTTCCTGACTTTAGTCCAGTTACAGCCGTCAAGAGAAAAAGCTTGGTTCCGGTTTTGAGGTCGATGACGGCGCTTGGTCTCCAGCCCTTCCTCGCTTATCCGGCGGTAATTAAACTACGGCACGGGGGTGAACAGAGATGCTTCCATTCTTTCCGGAAAGCGGAGGATTTTGTCAGCTCCCTGTTACAGAGTGGGACATTTGCTGCGGATCCACAGGGCAGCGGGAGGGCGGCAGCCGCCCTTTCTTTGACCCAGCGGGAGGGGCTTGGTGGTCGGAATGGAGGAGATGGTGGCGGGAGGGATATTGATGATTGCTAGATCCCTTTTTTCTTTTTCCTTCTTTCCTCTCTTCTCCTGGGATAGTATTTATATTTTATTCGATACAATTGTCCCCTTGCTGGTAAGACTAACCCCCCTTTTTTCTTTCTTTTTTTTTCTGGAGGGGACTAATGGAGAGTAGGTTTCATTACAATAATGTTTTGGTAATGTCAGCCTTTTGGGAGGCTCGTTGTGGGCTGAAGTGGATCGGTCACGGATCATCACAAGTTTTTGTTGTTCAATCAGACCTATGTTCTTGGTAACGTGCGGCCTGAATTGTTTTTTTGTCTATAGTTGTTGGTCATCTCTGTCTGTGTTGCTTTTATTTTTTACAACAGATATTCATGCTTTTATTTACTCTACCTTTTTTTAAAGGTGTTTTGATATCTAGAACGCACACTAGCGTTTACATGTCATTTACAGAATGGGAGTGCATTTGAGATTATGAATATTTAATGTATACTCTAAATATTTTATTACTAAATGTGACGGGCTTAAATTCTGCTGTTAAACGAACCTCTGTGTTAGAATATTTACACCGTAAATCTATTTCTGGTGCCCTGATATGTAACACTGCGTCATCGGGTATTTATTCTCCATGTGTTTTGGGAGTGTCCTGTGGTCATGGATCTGTGGACGCATGTAGACCTTGTTTTGTTTTTCTCACTGCGGACTGATTGCTTTGCTGATACAAGTGTGTGTCTTCTTGAAACTTAATGCAAAGGAGAAGGCTGTTTGCTGGATTTGCGGCCGCGAGGAGGACGATGATGTAGAACTGATGTGAGCCGCACGTGAGTGGAGAGGCATATTGGATAGCATATTATTATTACTTTATTTCTATTTTTTTTTCTAACATATGTGATTATATAAAGGAAGGACCTGTTTTGTTGTTACTTTTTCCCTCCCTCTCTCTCTCCCCTTTAATTGGACCTTTAAAACATGGAGTATGTGTCTGTTTTTTTATTTTGTTTGTTTTGAGTGGATGTTATGTTGTGATGTTGTGTGTGAAAAAGTAAAATAAAAAAATATTGATAACAAAAAAAGAATAGAAAGGAAAACTGTTTCAAATAATTTTAACTGTTAAAAATTATTTTTGTAATGATTTTTTTTAAAAACAATGACATAATAAGGATTGTGTAGAAGACTAGTTAAAACTGCAACTATAGATGGAAGCACGGTTATATATTTATGTATTAAAGTTAACTAAAACTGAAACTAAAATTAAAACCTTTAAAACATTTTCATTACTTGAAATAAAATATTTCAATGTTATTTGAAATAATATAAATGTTTTATGTATAATATATATGTATAAATTATGTAATAAACAGTTTCATTTTCTTACTCGGGGTCTTTCAATTTCTTATTAAATGTCAAACACATACACGCACGCACACACACACACACACACACACACACACACACACACACACAGTCACAAAATTTGCATAAACGTGGCAGCAAATACTGTAAAAGTACAATATACAGACAGGGGCGCCATGAAGAGTGTTAAAGGGGGTATGCAAGATAGAAATTTGGGCCCCCTTCTTCCTAATGTGTGTGTGTGTGTGTGTGTGTGTGTGTGGGTTTATGTGGTTTATGAGGACACAAATTTGTATAATGACATGGGTATGACAGAGGTATTACAATATGAAGGTGTTTTATGAGGACACTGCCTATGTCCCCGTAATTCAAAAGGCTTAAAAAGCATACTAAATGGTGTTTTTTTGAAAATCTAAAGATGCACACAGTCTCCTGTGAGGGCTAAGTTTAGGTGTAGGGTAGGTGTAGGGCAATAGCACACACAGTTTGTTCAGTATAAAAACCATTACGCCTATGGAGAGTCCCCGTAAACCACAAAAACCAACATGTGTGTGTGTGTGTGTGTGTGTGTGTGTGAGTGTGAGTGTGTGTGTGTGTGTGAGAGAGAGAGTGTGTGTGTGTGTGTGTGTGTGTGTGTGTGTGTGTGTGTGTGTTACCCTTTGTCTTCCGCTGGTTTAAGAGTAAACTGGAGCTGGTTAGTCACTGGTTGATCTTTCAGCCTGTATTTCACAGTTACTGCTCCCTCTGTCTCTCCTGAACTCTGTGACGAGAGAGAAACAGAGTAATATAAGGATTTGGTGATTTCACATTTCACAAGTGTTGCTGTCCTAACCCAATGCTGGCTGTCCTTTCTATACTAGAAGTTCCTGACACCAAGACAAATTCCTTGTGTGTATATACACACTTGACAATAAAGCTCATTCTGATTTGGTCAAGCAGCCAGCAATTTTTCTTAATTACAGAAATACACAAAATTATTGACATTTTGTATTTTGCCTGCAGGCTACTAATAATTAAACAATTTAAAGCTCTGACCTGTCCTTTAATCTGAGCGTAGATGAGCGCCCTCTGACCCTGGAACAAAGCATTGATGGGTGGGGACAGCATGTCCATCGTCACGCCCTCAGGAACGGTCCAGTCCACAGAGATATTATCCACGGCCGGCTGGAGAGCAAACCTGAGCGACTGCATCACCTGATGGAGAGAGACAAGAGATGGCTATAAATAAACTCCCTAAACATCTTGCACTGAGTCTATCCAGTCTGTTTCTGCAGCAGGTCTTACTTTGGGCTGCATGCGGTCAGTGCCTGTGATGAACTGAGCGTGACCAGAACCTTCTTTGGCCATTCCTGTGATGAGAGCTGTACTCGCACCCTCACCGATACCGAAGGAGAAACACCTGCAGACACAAGAGCAGCTCCAGTGCTGAGCTTCTGACATTAACTAACCCTGGAGTAAATGAGGAGGACTGAAACAAGTGAACACACCTGTGAGAGTCAACGTGACTCTTCACCAGATCCAGCACCTCCTTAGTGTTCCCCACCTCTCCATCAGTGAAGACGAACAGCTGAGAGAAAAACACATCTCCAGTGTTCAGAATGAGTGTTTAGTGATTAAACCAATAGTTCACTTCCAGAAAAAATAATTCCCACATTTTACTCACCCAAAGATGTTCGTGTTTTTCTGTCTTCAGTTGAAAAGAAATTAAGGTTTTTGAGGAAAACATTCCAGGATTTCCCTCCATATAGTGGACTTCAATGGTGATCAATGGACTGAAGGTTAAAAATGCAGTTTTAATGCAGCTTCAAGGGGCTCTACATGATCCCAGCAGAGGAATAAGGGTCTTATCTAGCAAAAATCATTGGTTATTTTCTTAAAAAAATAATAATAATAGAAAAAATTTAAAATAATAATATATATATATATATATATATATATATATATATATATATATATATATATATATATATATATATATATGTGTATTGTAACGGGCAGAAGAATCACACGACCAGGGAAATGCAATAAAGACCCCGGAGGGTGTATTTATTGAGGGGTGGTAAAGTGCAATCGTGTCCTTGTGCTCGTGAAGCAGTGCTCTGTGGTCCGCCTCTTCTGTCGTCTGAGTGCTCGGGTGCTCTGTGTCCGGTGCTCAAACGCCGGGCTGGTCGGTCACACACTGCTCTCTGTGAAGACATAGGTACACTTGTAACAGGGGTATCTTCTGGAGACATTGCTCACCAGTGTGTGCTGTGCGGCGGCTTTTGTAGCCGTCTCCTAAGCCGCTTCAGCTGGGACCGATCAGCCCGTAAAGATTGGGTGCAGGCGTTTCTCCTCCGTTTCCAGGGCGACACTGATAGGTACTCGGGACACGCGTCACAGTATATACTGTATATATATATATATATATATATATGCACTTTTTAAACACAAATGCTCGTCCTTCACTATCTCTGTTTCACGCATTACGTAATCATGTTGGAAACGTCACGTGTGGTTTGCTCTTCATCTGTGTATTTCGGTTCAGAAAGGAAGGGTAGGGTGAAAACTCCATCTGTTTTTCTCCTCTAACTTCAAAATCGTCCAACATCGTTGTTGTACTAATTTTGTAAAGGGCACTTGACTCTATTTGCATGTTCGATTTGTAAACACTGGGTCGTTACTTCCACCAACATCACTCATGCATTATTATGTAATTTGTGAGGTCAAGCTAGTACAAGACGAGCATTTGTGTTTTTTTTTAGAAAATGGATGATAGTTTGGCTAGGGATAGCTCGGCTGGGATCTTGTAGAGCTCCTTGAAGCATCATTGAAACTTGATTTGGTCCTTCATTTCGTTGATCCCCATTGAAGTCCACTGCATGGAGAAAACTCCTGGAATGTTTTCCTCAAAAACCTTCATTTCTTTTCAGCCGAAGAAGGAAATACATAAGCATCTTGTATTGTAATGGTAACACTTTACAATACGGTGACACTAATATTCATTAACTCATGCTTAACAAATGCACAGATAATCATGAGTTAATGTTCACTGTGTTCCGAATTATTAGACGTTGATATTCTGGTCATTTTTTTTTTTACAAGAACATTTGACCAATTCAAAACCACATCAATCTTAATAACTGCTATTGACTTTGTATTTAATCATTTATAAGTGATATATAATTGTCCATGAAGGCAGGTTTTTTTTTACAGATAAAATGAGCCAAAAAAAGAGATTTAATGCAGACTAAAAGTCAAAAAAAGATTAAATGCCCATGAGAAGGATGCAATGCTAATGCAATAATAGAATTAGCAAAGCTAAGGCATGGCCATTGGGCAGCGAAATGCTCATTGGGTCAGTAGAGTCAGAAAAAACAGGTGGAGAAGAAAAGACACATGTTAACTGCAAAAGAATTAAGAATTAAGGTGAAGAATTAGGTGAAAAACTATCAGGAACCATTTAGTCTCCAGTGCCACCATTTTCCAGAATTGCAACCTTCCTGGAGTCTCCACAAGTGCAATGTGTCAGGTTCTCAGGGACTTTGCTTGGGTAAAAAATCCTAAAAAATGACCCTCACTTAATAAGAACAACATGCTGAAGTGTTGTAAAATACATTAAGACTGATTTTTCATAGGCTTTATGGACAGACAAGTTTTGAGTGACTCTTGAAGAACCAGCACCACATCCTCTTGTACCACTGTTTGAAGAATTTATCTTCCTGAATCTGCCAGTAAATTTTAGGAGCTCATTTTAGTCAATCTCTGCAAGACAGACTTTTTAGGATAGGAGATGGAGTATATAGGCCTTAGGTCCTAGGATAGACCTCTGTGTCCTGTGTCTATCTGCTGACAGAAGACCAGACCTAACCAACGACCGGAGATGGAGCTCCCGAACCCCGCCGCTATGGATCCCCTCGAGAAGCTGGTCAGCGCTCTTCGAGTGGCCCTTCTCTCCGGTCACACCCCCTCAGTCTGCCTCAGTCCCATGGCCATCCCAGCTAACTACTCGGGTGAGGCAGTTGAATGTAGCAGTTTCTTACTCCAGGGTTCTCTCTACATTGAAATGCAATCCCAAAAGTTTTCCAGCGAATGGGCTAAGGTAGCCTTCCTAATCTCTCTTCTCACCGGACGGGCATTGCACGAGCCATCTGGAACTCACAGACCACTATAATTAACTCTTTCGATGCCTTTTCTTCCCATTTCAAGGAGATCTTCGGCCTGTCCACCGGCTTGCTCTCTGTGGCCGACCAACTCATCTGCCTTCTTCAGGGAGATTCTTCGGCCAGCGATTATACCCTGCAGTTCTGTAATCTAGCGGCCTCGTGTGGATGGAACGAGGCAGCTCTACTAACAGCGTACCGTCAGGGCTTGGATCCACGGATCAGAGCCCAGATGGCTATCTATGATGACAATGTCGGTCTGGAGAGCTTTATGCAGAAGGCCAGTGAGATCTCCCAACGTCTCACGGCATGTCAGCCGGACATAACCGCTCATTCTCCGCCCTCCACAGCTGCCTGTCCTCCAGTACTAGAACCGATGCAAATGGATACTAATTGCCTTTCACGCACGGAACGTGCTCGACGTCTCGCTACGGGGCGGTGTCTCTATTGCGGAGTTCCTGGGCACTTCATTCGAGTGTGCCCCTCTCGTCCATCCCGCCCCGCGGTGAGTACCCTCCAAGTAGAGCCTACGATCTCTACCTTACCACTGCTTACAGTACAACTCCTCACTCCACGTCATTTCATTTCAGTACCCGCCCTCGTGGATTCGGGATCCTCTGGCAATTTCATCCCACAAGCCCTCCTGAAACAGCTTGATTTACGCCGCCAGAGACAGGCCGAGCTGAAAATAGAAACCATTCAGGGAAAACCACTCGGGCGTGGGCACATCAAGTTCCGGTCTCTGCCAATCACGCTCCAAGTAGGCTGTCTCCACCAGGAAAATATATCCTTTCTGGTACTGGAAGGACCCACCGTCGATATCATCCTGGGACGCCCCTGTTATCTCAACATTCTCCCGAAGTCAGATGGGATACCAGTGAGATCCTCCGATGGGGTAAGACCTGCTTCCATGACTGTCTCTCCAGCGTCCCTGTACCCCTGACTAAAAACCCGAAGCTCCAAGTTCATTCCACCCTAGTGGAGAGCCCTGAGCCGCGGTTCCGACGATCCCATCTGACTACCAGGCATTCCAGAATGTGTTCAGCAAACAGGCAGCCACCCAGTTACCACCGCACCGGCCATGGGACTGTGCCATTGACCTGCTGCCAGGAGCTATACTCCCCAAGGGTCGAGTGTACCCCCTGTCCATCCCAGAGCGCAAGGCGATGGAGGATTACATCAAGGAGGCTCTCCAACAGCAGTTCATCAGTCCTGCCACCTCTCCGGCGGCCTCGAGCTTCTTCTTCGTGGGCCAGAAGGATGGACGCTTGCGGCCCTGCATCGACTACCGGACCCTCAATGATCACACTGCCAAGCTCCCTGATCCACTTCCCCTGGTCCCGTTCGCCCTCGAGGAGCTGCGTGGGGCCCGCATCTTCTCGAAGCTGGACCTGCGGAGCACCTATAACCTCGTTCGTATTCGGGAATGCGACGAGTGGAAGACGGCATTTATCACCCCCTCAGGCCACTATGAATATCGGGTTATGCCGTATGGCCTTGCCAACTCCCTGTCCGTCTTCCAGGGATTTATGAATGAGGTGTTCCGGGAGTTCCTCCACCGGTTTGTCATCGTGTACATTGATGATATTCTGATCTACTCCCGGAACCTGGCCGAACATCGCCATCACTTGACGCAGGTCCTAAGGCAACTCAGGAAACACCACCTCTACCTGAAGCTCGAGAAGTGTGAATTCCACCGCCCCACGGTCCAGCTCCTCGGCTACATCCTCAGTGCGGATGGGATCCAGATGGACCAGGGGAAGGTCCAAGCCATCCGGGACTGGCCCCTGCCACTGTCTGTGAAGGAACTTCAACGATTCCTCGGCTTCGCTAATTTCTACCGGAGGTTCATTCTGAACTTCAGTCTCCTCTCAGCCCCCCTCACCTCTATGCTCCGTCAGAAACACAAGTCTCTGTCCTGGAGCTCCGAAGCTCGAGCCACCTTCAAGAAGCTCCAGGAGGCCTTCTACACTGCTCCCATCCTCTCTCATCCTGAACCCCGACTCCCATTCATCATTGAAGTGGATGCCTGCACCACCGGCAGGGGAGCAGTGCTATCCCAATACCACGGAGAGCCTCCCCTACTCCACCCTTGCGCTTACTTCTCCAGGAAGCTTTCCCCAGCAGAGCGGAACTATGATATTGGTAATCGAGAGCTGCTCGCCATCAAACTTGCCCTGGAGAAATGGAGGCACTGGCTGGAGTGAGCTCAACATCCTTTTACGGTCATCACTGACCATAAAAACCTCGAATATCTCCATAGTGCGAAGAGGTTAAACCCCCGGCAAGCTCGCTGGGCCCTCTTCTTCACCCAGTTCCAGTTTTCCATCACCTATGGACCTGGTGACAAGAATGTCAAAGCAGATTCCCTCTCACGTATCCATGCTCCCGACGAACCCTACACCGGAACCCATACTCCCTCCAGCAGTCCTGGTGAGCCCCATCCGGTGGGCCTTGGATGAACAAATCCGCATCGCCACCGTCACCGAACCCGCTCCGCTGGGAGGCCCAGAAGGCAAAACCTACGTGCCAACCTCCTTAAGGACCTCCCTTCTGGGCTCCCTGCATGCTTCCCCGGGCTCTGGATACCCAGGCAGCCAGCGGACTCTCTCGCTTATTCAAGCTCGGTACTGGTTGCCCCGTATGGCTCGGGATGTCTCCCAGTATGTTCGTGGATGCTCAGTCTGCGCCATCTCCAAAACTCCACATCACTTACCTGTGGGTAAATTAGTCCCCTTACCCATTCCACATCGCCCCTGGTCCCACGTCGGAGTCGACTTCGTCACTGATCTCCCCAAGTCCGATGGGTTTACCTGCATCCTCGTTGCAGTTGACAGATTCTCTGCATGGGTATCATTATGGTGTGAATTTACTTGTTGAGGCACATGACTAACTAACTAATTCAAAATCTATAACCACAATGACATATTACTTAACAATTAGTTAATAGTTCTGTGCCTCATCAAGTAAAGTCATAACATAATGATACCTTTGCAAATCATTAGCTTAATGATTAATTAAAGTAGACAACTGGAAGTTTAAAGGCATGGCTTCGACCCAATGTGGTAATTAACATATGAATTTACTTAATTAGTTAATAAAATAAGTTATTAGGTAATTAATACTTATGACACATTTAACTAATAACAATTTATTGATTACTTAATATTTGAATCATATACAGTGTTCATTAGTTGCTGATGCAGTAATCATTAATAAATGGTTTAGTTCATCATGAGTTATACATTAACTCATGATTATCTGTGCATTAGTTAAGCATTATTTAATGCATATTTGTGCACCCGAATTGTAAAGTGTTACCATTGTAATTAACAGGAAATTCCTGTGATATGTTTGTCTGTACCTGTCGGGGGTGATCTGCGTAACAGGGCTGACTGTAGATGTGTTTCAGAGGCTGTAGGATCTCTGTGCCGCCCATATTTGCGTTCATGCTCTTTACTCTCCTTAGAGCCTCTTCCATCATGATCTCGCTGTACACCACACTCTGACTGCAATGACACACACCACAATCTCTCTCAAAACCACTGCTAAACAGCATGAGATCATTCCTGAAGAACAACTAACATCCAGTTACTGACGGGAAGAAGGACTCAAAACTAGAGCCGAATCCATAGATGTTGAAGTAGCATCCCATGGGCAAACTCTTCAGCAGCAGCAGCAGCGTGTCCTGGAGAGACACAAGTACAGATGAGTTCAATACAACTCAATAAATGTGTCAAATCTGAAATCCTACACCTTACTCTTGCGCTTTCGATGCGTGACTGTGCATCTTTCCCATGATGCATCTTGAAGCTCATACTGCCGGATCTGTCGACCACAAAAATGAACTCGCCCTGAGACGCCAGTGATGACATCACATCCGCAGGGAACTCTGGGTACAAACTGATCATGAGCGCCGGGTCGCCCATCAGAGACCCTGAAACAGTGTAAACAAGGTGTAAATGGCCTGAATTCAGTATATGTTACACTATACTAGGGCTGTCAAATAAAAAATCGAATTTTGAATATTAGAATTTAAAATAAAAATCCACATTTTTGCATTTGAATTTTATGTGTGCGTCAGGAAGCCTTATTAGTGGCACACAAGATGCGATGACAATGTAAGTGTCATTGCTTTTTAATGCATATGTTAGACTATCCAGTTGAACCCACCAGATGCAGCGATGTTGCATTGTTCATTCAAAATATTGTGGAAAAAGAGAACTTCAATGCGGAGAAGATATTGTTTACAACAAAACTGAAACCAAGGCGTTCACACAGAATGTGCATTTTCTAGAGGGAAATCAATCACCGTTGCACTCGTGTCTCGCACAAGAGAGCTGCTTGTTTAGAAAGCCATTTAAAAATTAATGTAAGTTCAACGTTAATAAAACATGTCTCAACTTTATGCCTCCCCCCATATCACTGCATCTCATGTTTTTAAATGAAAAAAGTAGTCTTTGTGATTGGTTTTCAGTTCTTTGTATTAAACTGCATACATACAGGTGCATCTCAATAAACAATAATGTGGTGGAAAAGTTCATTTATTTCATTAATTCAACTCAAATTGTGAAACTCGTGTATTAAATAAATTCAATGCACACAGACTGAAGTAGTTTAAGTCTTTGGTTCTTTTAATTGAGATGATTTAGGCTCACATTTAACACAAACCCACCAATTCTCAACAAATTAGAATACTTCATAAGACCAATAAAAAAAAAATTTTTAGTGAATTGTTGGCCTTCTGGAAAGTATGTTCATTTACTGTATATGTACTCAATACTTGGTAGGGGCTCATTTTGCTTTAATTACTGCCTCAATTCGGCGTGGCATGGAGGTGATCAGTTTGTGGCACTGCTGAGGTGGTTTGGAAGCCCAGGTTTCTTTGATAGCAGTCTTCAGGTCATCTACATTGTTGGGTCTGGTGTCTCTCATCTCTCATAGATTCTCTATGGGGTTCAGATCAGGCGAGTTTGCTGGCCAATCAAGCACAGAAACACCATGGTAATTGAACCAGCTTTTGGTACCTTTGGCTGTGTGGGCAGGTGCCAAGTCCTGCTGGAAAATTAAATCAGCATCTCCATAAAGCTTGTCAGCAGAAGGAAGCATGAAGTGCTCTAAAATTTCCTGGTAGATGGCTGCGTTGACTGTGGACTTCAGAAAACACAGTGGACCAACACCAGCAGATGACATGGCAGCCCAAATCATCACAGACTGTGGAAACTTCACACTGGACTTCAAGCAACATGGATTCTGTGCCTCTCCACTCTTCCTCCAGACTCTGGGACCTTGATTTCCAAATGAAATGCAAAATTTACTTTTATCTGAAAAGAGGACTTTGGACAACTGAGCAACAGTCCAGTTATTTTTCTCCACAGCCCAGGTAAGATGCTTCTGACATTGTCTCTGTTTCAGAAGTGGCTTGGTAGCCCTTTTCCTGAAGACGTCTGAGCGTGGTGACTCTTGATGCACTGACTCCAGCTTCAGTCCACTCCTTGTAAAGCTCTCCCAAGTGCTTGAATCAGCTTTGCTTGACTGTATTCTCAAGCTTGCGGTCATCCCTGTTGCTTGTGCACCTTTTCCTACCCAAATTCTTCCTTCCAGTCAACTTTGCATTTAATATGCTTTGATACAGCACTCTGTAAACAGCCACACCTTTCAGTAATGGCCCTCTGTGACTTACCCTCTTTGTGGAGGGCGTCAATGTTCATCTTCTGGATCATTGCCAACTCAGCAGTCTTCCCCATTATTGTGGTTTCAAAGAACAAGAGATACCCGGAATTTATACTGTATGGATGGTCATTTATTGAAACTCAAATGTAAATATTCTAATATTTTGAGATACTGATTTTTGACTTTCATGAGCTGTAAGCTCTAATCATCAAATGATCATTTTGAAATGTTTTACTTTACATGCAATGAAACTTTTTCACGACATTCTAATTTATTGAGATGCACCTGTACATGATGCTGTTTTGTTTCCAATTGTTTAAGCAACTTAAGTAATTATATTTGGTTTATACACATTATTTTAAACATTATGCACTTTATTTTCAAAGATAGTCCTGTTATTTTATTGCTTCGAATAAACATGCATTAGTAATAGTTTGCTCGATATGTCCCATTGTGGCCTCAGGAGAGAAGCCAAAAGCTTTTTTTCTCCCTTACTGAAATTATGCCTTTTAAATTTGACTATTGATAATATTTAAGTACAAAATTCAAATCTAGTTTATCAGCCATTTTGACAGCCCTACACTATATAGCGGTCTCTATCCTGCAGAGTGAATAAAACTACCTGAACAACTCATCAAGCCCTGCATCCCCACTCACGTATGATCCACCCTAAACATCAGAGCTCAGAGCAGTTCTGTGCACATTATATAATTACTAATATTACCCACAAACCCTTGAGCTGCGGACGAGAATATGATCATTCTGTTCAGAACTACAAACACCATGAACATTTTATTTATGCTCATTATGGTTCCAAAAGTGAATTTAAGATAGCACAATATCAAAACGAAGAAGTTTGCCCATTGAAATTAAAGTGCGTAAAGTGAAATAATTAGCAGAGTTCTCCACATGAAAGACCCCAAAAAACTCTTTTCTCTCTAATACAGTAGGAAGAACCGTTAATAGTGCAAACAAAATGAAATGTGGTGTATATAGATTTTAAGATTTATTTTGTTGTAGAGCAAAATCTGCGGTCTTTAATCGCTTAGTGAGACACGGACACCAAATAACTGCCTTCAAGAAATTGTGACACTGTTGTATATTTTACATTGCAGTCGTGAGTGTGAAGCTCTTATGAGCAGTCAATAACTTAATGTTCATTTTAGGGTGAGCTGACCCCGTAAGTCACATATTAGCAGTATATTTACAGCATACTGACTTCATGTACAAATAAAACCATCTACCTGTCTGAGCTGCAGCCGCTCCAGCCTCCACCACAGCAGTGGGCTGATGGGTGTTCTCATAGTACAGAAGCAGCTCCACATCCTTATCGAACCGGTGACCAGCACTCAGATTCACCTACACACACACACACACACAATACAGGCTTCTGCTGATGCTACGTGCATGAAAACTGTATACACACACACACACACACACACACACACACACACTCTCACACACACACACACACACACACACACACACACACACACTCATAGACATACACACACACACACACACACACACTAATAAACACACACACACACACACACACACACACACACTCTCTCTCACACTCTCACACACACACACTCACACACACACACACACACACACACACTCACACTCTCATACACACACAGTACCGTGGCGTGAGTGTGCTGTGCGTCGAGGAACTCCAGAGGATCCAGAGGGCAGCTGGACTCCAGTCTGGAGATGCGGTCTGAAGATCTCACTTCAACACTCAGAGACAGAGTGTAAGGAATAACAGATGCTGAGGAAACTTCTGGAACACCGGCCGCTGAAGCTGAGATGATCACATGGACAAACAGAGATGCTATATAACACCAGTCAATGTAGACCTCAACAGCTGAAGCAGAAATGCTTCTTGAGCAGCAAATCAGCATATTAGAATGATTTCTGAAGGATCATGTGACACTGAAGACTGGAGTAATGATGCTGAAAATACATCTTTGATCACAGGAATCAATTACAGTTTAACATTTATTCACAGCTATTTTAAATTAATAATATTATTTCACTGTTTTTACTGTATTTTTGAAGAATTAAATGCCGCCTTGGCACTGTACCTGGCACTGATTATGAGCTCACCTGATGCTTGTTTACGGGATTATTTAAGCCTTTGTCTCACACTCTTCGCGAAGTCTTGTTTTGCCCCGGCTAACATTTCTGAGCGTTATTATCTTCTCTATTGGATTACTGTGTTTGATCCTGGACTGTTTCTCTTGGTTTTTTTTTTTATTGTACGCTGCCTTGCGAATGCATACCTTGACTCTAGGGGTCAAACACCTAAAAATCAAGTCAAGAATCTTGGGGTGATTTTGGAGACAGACCTTAGTTTTAGTAGTCATGTCAAAGCAGTACCTAAATCAGCATACTATCATCTCAAAAACACTGCAAGAATTAGATGTTTTGTTTCCAGTCAAGATTTGGAGAAACTTGTTCATGCCTTTATCACCAGCAGGGTGGATTATTGTAATGGTCTCCTCACATTAGACAGCTGCAGCTCATCCAGAACACTGCTGCCAGGATTCTGACTAGAACCAGAAAATCTGAGCATATCACACCAGTCCTCAGGTCCTTACACTGGCTTCCAGTTACATTTAGGATTGATTTTAAAGTACTTTTACTCGTTTATAAATCACTCAATGGCCTAGGACCTAAATACATTGCAGATATGCTCACTGAATATAAACCTAACAGACCACTCAGATCATTAGGATTGAGTCAGTTAGAAATACCAAGGGTTCTCACAAAACAAGGGGAGTCCGCTTTTAGCTATTATGCCGCCCGCAGCTGGAACCAGCTTCCAGAAGAGATCAGATGTGCTAAAACATTAGCCACATTTAAATCCAGACTCAAAACTCATCTGTTTAGTTGTGCATTTGTTGAATGAGCACTGTGCTACGTCCGAACTAACTGAACTGCATTTTATATATAATCTTAACTGTTTTAATTCATTTTAAATCAATTTTAGATCATTTTAAAAGTTTTTTTTAATTTCCTTGTTTTATTGTTGGGATTATTTTTTATGATTATTTTAATTCCTTTTATGTAAAGCACTTTGAATTACCATTGTGTATGAAATGTGCTATATAAAATAAATTTGCCTTGCCTTGCCTTTGACCCTCTTGCTCTGTTATATGGACTGTTGTTTACTCTGCTTGCTGCCTGCACCGATCACTCGCCTGTCTTATTACTCTGCCTTTGTCTCGTCTCAGATAACCCTGTTTACTGTTGATCGACCATGTACCATTTACTTTCTGTCCCCAAATTTAAGGCCTCTTGAAATCATAATTAAGACTTACTTGTACCCAGTGTTGGGTTAGTTACTCAAAGAATGTAATATATGACTCATTACTAGTTACTCCTTTCAAAAGTAATATTGTTACTTTACTTGTTACTTTCTGGCAACAGTAATTAGTTACACTACTAGTTACATTGTTTCTTCACGCCCCATAGAAGTTGTAACTGTGTATCTTCCACATAAAATTCTTCTAGAATGTTACTAACAACATATTTCTGCTTCATCATTTGACCAAAATCCACATCGGATCACGGTCAGAAGTTATTACTCAAACACTCAATAGTGATTAACAGTGACATTCAAGTAGAAGTGTTGTATTAATCTCATTAATTGTCATGTGTAGCTTGAAGCTAATTTTAATTTCTCCATTTCCCATATACGATTATATTGCATTATGTATTTTATGAAATCACATAAGTTTGTAAGAAACTGTTTAATTTCCAAAAATATTTTTAATTATAGTAATATAATGTAGCACATGCTGATCAGAGGGATGTAATGCAGAGTAAAGTAAAGCCACAGCTTACACAACAGTGTTCAGATCACCTTTTTTCTTGACAAAATCAATATAATGCAATATTTCTATCTGCTGAATGTAAGCTTTTCCATATTCCAAGCTTGCCTGCTGTACTGGGGACATCACATGCATATGCGCGTCATGAAAATTATGAAAATAATCTAGGAATTATTTGATTGTTGGATTTTAAATCAGCGGGTTGAGGCATCAAAAGTAACTAAGCTGTTTTATGGATGGTAACTGTAATATTATTACTGAAATCTTATTAGTAATTAGTTACACTACTAGTTACTGCAAAAAGTAATATTATTACAGTAACTAAGTTACAGTAACTAGTTACTGCCCAACACTGCTTGTACCATTTAATACTCTTTATGGCTTTAAATTTGATACAAATGGAGCACAGCGTTAGTTCTGGCAGATCACATTAGTCAAGCTCGCATCAGCTGACACTCAGCTGATCTACATCTACCTAGGAATACGACTCCAATCATAATTTCCTTTATAAGATCCTTTCAGTCATTATCAGCAGCTATCACTTTGCTCAGGAGCTAATCACCCACCTCCATCCCCAACTCCTCCTCTCCTCCAGTCAGGACTTGGCATTGGATATTCTCGTTGAGTCAGATCACTGAATTATGTTGTTACATAAAATAATCACAATAATCATAATCTGCTACATTAATCATTAATGTTGGTTCTGTTGTGTTTACCCTAGGGGGGTTATTTATGCTCTCCCTGCTCTTATCCATGCTAGGCTGCATGGATGGGCAGGGAGTGTTTGCCCAGAACAGAACCATGTATGCTAATTTTAAGTTATCTCTGATGATAGTGGTCCTGACAGAACTAAATTTAAGACTTTTTAAGGACCTGCCGAACCCCTGCTACATCATTCACTAATATGCTTTCTGGGCAGAATAGGTTCATCAAAAGGTGCCTTGTACCTACATGTGGCCTATATGTGATTATAATCTCAGTGTGTGTTGTTTGCTGAAATCAGGTAAACTGTGCACCTGCTGGTGTGTATCTGGGGTTGAGTACAGCCGGCAGACAGAAGCGCAGGGCGTTGTCGGCCTGAACGCTGAGCTCAATGATGTAGATGATGGTGATGACGGCAGTCTGACCCGGAAACAAACAGCCGACATTCAGTCTGAACACATCCGGACTCTGATCGCTCTCTTCCAGCAGAAACGCCTGCTGACCCGAACTCACAGCATCATCATACTGATCCCGCGCCTGTGGGAGACAAACACATGCATAAACACCAGAACAATCCAACTTAATGTTATTCCAGATAACATGGGCATAGAGCCACTGTCCTCCAGAGTTTAGCTCCAGCACACAGATGAGTTTGATTAGGGTCAGGTCTGAGATAAAACACAACACCGCTGCTGTTTAGACTCACGCTCTGTTTGTCCTGCACCTCCGCAACAATCTCCTGCTCTCCGATCCTGGCGCTGAAGTGGCAGACGGCGGCATCGGCGGGCAGCGGGAAGACAAACACAGCCTCCAACGGACGCTCCTCCTCATTGACATACTGCAGACTGGAGCTGACTGAGGCCACATGATCCTGAACCTGCAGCTGCACCGAGATGCTCTTCAGAGGAACTGAGAGAAACACACAAACATCTCAACACTCTCTTCAGAAGATCTGCACAAACACACAAACATCTCAACACTATCTTCAGAAGATCTGCACAAACACACAAACATCTCAACACTATCTTCAGAAGATCTGCACAAACACACAAACACCTCAACACTCTCTTCAGAAGATCTGCACAAACACACAAACATCTCAGCACTCTCTTCAGAAGATCTACACAAACACACAAACATCTCAACACTCTCTTCAGAAGATCTGCACAAACACACAAACATCTCAACACTATCTTCAGAAGATCTGCACAAACACACAAACATCTCAACACTCTCTTCGGAAGATCTGCACAAACACACAAACATCTCAACACTCTCTTCAGAAGATCTGCACAAACACACAAACATCTCAACACTCTCTTCAGAAGATCTGCACAAACACACAAACATCTCAACACTCTCTTCAGAAGATCTGCACAAACACACAAACATCTCAACACTCTCTTCAGAAGATCTGCACAAACACACAAACATCTCAACACTCCGTTCAGAAGATCTACACAAACACACAAACATCTCAACACTCTCTTCGGAAGATCTGCACAAACACACAAACATCTCAACACTCTCTTCAGAAGATCTGCACAAACACACAAACATCTCAACACTCTCTTCAGAAGATCTGCACAAACACACAAACATCTCAACACTCTCTTCAGAAGATCTGCACAAACACACAAACATCTCAACACTCTCTTCAGAAGATCTACACAAACACACAAACATCTCAACACTCTCTTCAGAAGATCTGCGCAAACACACAAACATCTCAACACTCTCTTCAGAAGATCTACACAAACACCTCAGCACTCTCTTCAGAAGATCAAACACACAAACATCTCAACACGCTCTTCAGAAGATCTACACAAACACACAAACATCTCAGCACTCTCTTCAGAAGATCTGCACAAACACACAAACATCTCAACACTCTCATCAGAAGATCTGCACAAACATCTCAACACTCTCTTCAGAAGATCTGCACAAACACACAAACATCTCAACACTCTCTTCAGAAGATCTACACAAACATCTCAACACTCTCTTCAGAAGATCTGCACAAACACACAAACATCTCAACACTCTCTTCAGAAGATCTACACAAACATCTCAACACTCTCTTCAGAAGATCTGCACAAACACACAAACATCTCAACACTCTCTTCAGAAGATCTACACAAACATCTCAACACTCTCTTCAGAAGATCTGCACAAACACACAAACATCTCAACACTCTCTTCAGAAGATCTACACAAACATCTCAACACTCTCTTCAGAAGATCTGCACAAACACACAAACATCTCAACACTCTCTTCAGAAGATCTGCACAAACACACAAACATCTCAACACTCTCTTCAGAAGATCTACACAAACACACAAACATTTCAACACTCTCTTCAGAAGATCTGCACAAACACACAAACACCTCAACACTCTCTTCAGAAGATCTGCACAAACACACAAACATCTCAACACTCTCTTCAGAAGATCTACACAAACATCTCAACACTCTCTTCAGAAGATCTACACAAACACACAAACATCTCAACACTCTCTTCAGAAGATCTACACAAACATCTCAACACTCTCTTCAGAAGATCTGCACAAACACACAAACATCTCAACACTCTCTTCAGAAGATCTACACAAACACACAAACATCTCAACACTCTCTTCAGAAGATCTGCACAAACACACAAACATCTCAACACTCTCTTCAGAAGATCTGCACAAACACACAAACATCTCAACACTCTCTTCAGAAGATCTACACAAACACACAAACATCTCAACACTCTCTTCAGAAGATCTGCACAAACACACAAACACCTCAACACTCTCCTCAGAAGATCTACACAAACACACAAACATCTCAACACTCTCTTCAGAAGATCTGCACAAACACACAAACATCTCAACACTCTCTTCAGAAGATCTACACAAACACACAAACATCTCAACACTCTCTTCAGAAGATCTGCACAAACACACAAACACCTCAACACTCTCCTCAGAAGATCTACACAAACACACAAACATCTCAAAACTCTCTTCAGAAGATCTACACAAACATCTCAACACTCTCTTCAGAAGATCTGCACAAACACACAAACATCTCAACACTCTCTTCAGAAGATCTACACAAACACACAAACATCTCAACACTCTCTTCAGAAGATCTGCACAAACACACAAACATCTCAACACTCTCTTCAGAAGATCTGCACAAACACACAAACATCTCAACACTCTCTTCAGAAGATCTGCACAAACACACAAACATCTCAACACTCTCTTCAGAAGATCTACACAAACATCTCAACACTCTCTTCGGAAGATCTACACAAACATTTCAACACTCTCTTCAGAAGATCTACACAAACACCTCAACACTCTCTTCAGAAGATCTGCACAAACACACAAACATCTCAACACTCTCTTCAGAAGATCTGCACAAACACACAAACATCTCAACACTCTCTTCAGAAGATCTACACAAACACACAAACATCTCAACACTCTCTTCAGAAGATCTGCACAAACACACAAACATCTCAACACTCTCTTCAGAAGATCTGCACAAACACACAAACATCTCAACACTCTCTTCAGAAGATCTACACAAACACACAAACATCTCAACACTCTCTTCAGAAGATCTGCACAAACACACAAACATCTCAACACTCTCTTCAGAAGATCTACACAAACACCTCAACACTCTCTTCAGAAGATCTACACAAACACACAAACATCTCAACACTCTCTTCAGAAGATCTACACAAACATCTCAGAACTCTCTTCAGAAGATCTACACAAACACACAAACATCTCAACACTCTCTTCAGAAGATCTACACAAACACACAAACATCTCAACACTCTCTTCAGAAGATCTGCACAAACACACAAACATCTCAACACTCTCTTCAGAAGATCTACACAAACACACAAACATCTCAACACTCTCTTCAGAAGATCTGCACAAACACACAAACATCTCAACACTCTCTTCAGAAGATCTGCACAAACACACAAACATCTCAACACTCTCTTCAGAAGATCTGCACAAACACACAAACATCTCAACACTCTCTTCAGAAGATCTGCACAAACACACAAACATCTCAACACTCTCTTCAGAAGATCTACACAAACACACAAACACCTCAACCCTCTCTTCAGAAGATCTACACAAACACACAAACATCTCAACACTCTCTTCAGAAGATCTACACAAACACCTCAACACTCTCTTCAGAAGATCTACACAAACACACAAACATCTCAACACTCTCTTCAGAAGATCTACACAAACATCTCAGAACTCTCTTCAGAAGATCTACACAAACACACAAACATCTCAACACTCTCTTCAGAAGATCTACACAAACACACAAACATCTCAACACTCTCTTCAGAAGATCTGCACAAACACACAAACATCTCAACACTCTCTTCAGAAGATCTACACAAACACACAAACATCTCAACATTCTCTTCAGAAGATCTGCACAAACACACAAACATCTCAACACTCTCTTCAGAAGATCTGCACAAACACACAAACATCTCAACACTCTCTTCAGAAGATCTGCACAAACACACAAACATCTCAACACTCTCTTCAGAAGATCTACACAAACACACAAACATCTCAACATTCTCTTCAGAAGATCTACACAAACACACAAACATCTCAACACTCTCTTCAGAAGATCTGCACAAACACAAACATCTCAACACTCTCTTCAGAAGATCTGCACAAACACACAAACATCTCAACACTCTCTTCAGAAGATCTACACAAACACACAAACATCTCAACACTCTCTTCAGAAGATCTGCACAAACACAAACATCTCAACACTCTCTTCAGAAGATCTACACAAACACACAAACATCTCAACACTCTCTTCAGAAGATCTACACAAACACACAAACATCTCAACACTCTCTTCAGAAGATCTACACAAACACACAAACATCTCAACACTCTCTTCAGAAGATCTGCACAAACGCAAACATCTCAACACTCTCTTCAGAAGATCTGCACAAATACACAAACATCTCAACACTCTGTTCAGAAGATATGCATCTGTGAAAAATACACTATTGATAATTAAGAAGAATTATGCACAAAATAAACAGTTACAGCTTTGATTATTTATAAGAAGGAAGTGGAGAGTTTGTACCTGGCACATTTGTCTCAGACACCAAACCACAGCAGTTCACCATAATGACACTCTGTAAGAAAATGCACATTATATTTCATGTAACTTGCGCATTTCAACATACCTCGACAAAACAATCTTCTGCAATATAAAGAGCCGCTGTATGTGTATCAGTACAGTAAAACTGCAAACACATGGGCTTATGTAACCGCGAAGCGGGACTCGAACCCGGGTCTCCGGCGGGGCAGACGGGCGCGCTAACAAGATAAAGACTGCAACACCTAGCGTCAGGCTTGGCTCCACAATCAAATCACTGAGGGTGCTTCTTAAATTAGTGAGGGTGCTTTAATATAGTAGCGTCTGTTGGTATGGCATAAAGAGCGGTCCGTTTATAATCCCATCGCGATCTCGCAAAGATACGTTTATCAATTAATTTCTCTGCGCTGCACAACAAAGCTCTTATTTGCATTCCATCTACACTTTGTTATAATGAGATGATTTGTGCTGGACATAGGTTGACGTTGGACAGACGTTGCATTTTGGTTGAAAATGAAAATCGGGTTGACGTCAATATTTGACGTTGACTTAACGTTGGATTTTGGTTACACAACCTAAAAACAACAAAATCTCAACGTCAGCTGACGTCAGTATTGGACATCAATTTAACATTGACATTAGATGTTGAATTTACATTGAATTTTGGTCACCCGACATCGCAACCGAAATTTAACCAAATATCAACGTCTTATGACGTTGTGTGCCTGCTGGGATACCTGAACAAAACCTCCCGCGATTTGAGCGATGTGTGGATTCTAACTTAAACGCCTCTGATTAAAAAATATCAACAGATATGTCTGTGATTGGCTACATTGTTTAACGCTGCAAAAACGCATTGTAATAGAAACCGATCTCCAGAGCGCACTGGATAGTTTGCCAAATCTGCAAAGAAATGCCATTTAGGGATGTGCACATCGATGCTGGAGTATTGATATATCGATACTCAGAAGCTTATAATTTGGTAACAATATGTTCTAAAAAGTATCAATATTTTAACTATATTAATAATTTCTGCATAACTAAATGTTTTTAGCGCTGTGTACAGGATGGTATACAGTATTTAATGTTAAACACCGTTCGGTCTGAGGTGGAACGTGATCGATCATGTGCCATTCAGCCAGTGTTGCCAACTAATTTTCAGAGAAAGTTGCTAAAGGAAGGTCGATTTGTTGCTAAAAGTTACTAAATGATGTTGTGATGTCATTTCGTGATGACGTCATTGCGTAATCACGATACAAAATTGTGTCACAACATCAAATCTCAGCAAAAATAAAAAAATAAAAAAATTAGATTTGTTTGTAAAATAATATGCATAATATATTATTTAAAATATAAATGTATTTTAAATTACGCATTGTGTTTTACAGGGTTACAGCGGATAATGGATAATGTCCTGGAAAATTACAAGTATCTTGCCCCTTTTTCTTACAGTGTACTAACTGATCAACAATCGCTGGTACAAGCTACTAACAAAGTGTATTATGAATGAACAATTATTAAATTATTATTATTATTAAATTGAACAATTGCAAATACCAGCTAACTCAATTCACATGGTATTTGTAGTGCTAGCAATCTTTGGTTTCCTCTTTTTGTGTAATTTGGATGGAAAATGTGTGCCTTTTTATTGTCTGAATGACTTATCCAAAGTTGCTAAAAGTTGCTAAATACATTTTAAAAATTGCTAAATTTGTTGCTAGGTGCTTTCAGAAGAAATATTTGCTAGGGTAGTTACTAAATTTAGCAACACTGCATTCAGCTATGTACTCAACACACACACACACACTTCCGCATTAAACAGAATGGCACGATGGCAGAAAGGAAGCGTAGCGTGGTGTGGTGCTACTTCTCAACAGCGGAAAAAAATATTGCACAATGCAATATTTGTGATAAGAATGTCAAACACAGCAACAATACAAGCAACCTTTTTAAACACTTACAGACAAAACACCCTGAAACTTACAAAGAGGCGGAACAAAAACAAGCTGCCCAGTCGTCCTCTGCTCAGTCTCCCTTTGTCCGACAAAAGACAATACAGGTATGTTTTCAGAGAGGCAAACCCTATCCAGGTACAAAGAGCACAGTAATTAGTTTAATTATTAACTGTACTCTCTCTCTCACACTCTTTCGTTACCATTAGGTGAATATAAAAGTGTGTGTGTGTGTGTGCACGTCTGAACGACATGAATTCTGTAATGTCGCATATCCTAGATAGATCTGGACCAAAGGAATCACACTCTCAAGCTTTTTGTTCTGACAAACTCTGGCAATGTGTAACCTCATCCTCATTGGTGGATAGTTGGCGTTTATTAAACCCTTCTACTAAGTCTTTCACTTTCTTTTCTGCTACTCATAAATCCTATTTGTTTCTACTTCTTTATCTTCAGCTGTTTGTGATGCCGATATCTGTTCCTTATCTCTGTCGGATCATGATGGAAATTTGTGTAGATTATCTTTGATCCCTCGCCTGCAGTACTAGATGGCGATTTAACCCTAAATTGTTACAGGATGAGAACTTTTGCAGTCAGTTCATAATAAATGTGCTGAGTTTATTGAACTTAATAGAGGTTCAGTGGATGATCCGCGAACACTTTGGATATGGTTAAAGGATTTAGAAGGAATAATTCAATTTCATATGCCTCTTTCCTTCAGAAAAAACAGCAACAACACAAAGAGATAGCAGAGCTGGAATCACATCTCCAGAATCTGACTAGAGATAATCAGTGTTTTTTCTTGAACAATACACTCATCAAAATCATGGTTTTTTGGACAGAGCTCAATTCATTATTTAGATCCAGGGCAGAATTTCTGATTCAAAGATCCAGGCAGAATTACTATTTTTTAATTTTATTTTTTTTATTTAAATTTAAAATTATTATTTTTTAATTTAATTTTATTTATTTTTTTTAATTTAATTTAATTTAATTTTTAATTTAATTACTATTTTCAAGGGAGTAGACCCAGCCAGCTTTTAGCTTTAAGATTACGCAAGAGTGAAAAGTTTGATAATATTTCAGTCTGGGCTTATTATGATAGACCCAAAAGACATTAATACCTCCTTCCACTCTTTTTACTATAACCTCTATACTTCTATACTATATCTATGATGATAGTGGCTTAAAATGCTTCCAGAACCTTAAAACTCAATATAATTTAACCGGCACCTTCTTTTTATGAATAAAGAGTCAAACAGTCAAATTCATATTTGTGATTCTGTTCCTCTCTGAATAGAGCAGCTCCAGATGTTCAGCGTCCTCACAGGAGCTTCAGGACACAGTCAGACACACTGAGGACCAACAGTGATCTGAGAAAATGTTTCAGTGCTGCAAACGCTCACAACACAACCAAATAAATAATGTTATTGGTAACACTTTAGAATACTGTTCCATCATTAATGAACAACTACACAAGAACACATGAGTAACGCAATATTAGCACTCTAGTAACTACTAGTAACCAACAAGAAACTCTGATTAATGAATTAGTAAGTAATAGTGCTTAGTCGAATGTGGTAGTTCACTATTAGCTAATCAGTAACTATTATTTTTTCATACCTCCCTAAGAACTACTGTATACAGGTTCATAATTAATATGGATAATGCATAATGTATAATTAATTCTAAAGGTATAATGTCATGGTAACCCACTAGTAATGACTCAAGTATTACCAAATGCTTCTAAAATAATTATTAATTATTTGGATCAGTATTCTAAAGTGAAGATCGTGATAACTCTTCAGTAATTACTGAAGTCATTGTAAACTTTTGAGGTTTTTGTAAGGTCCTGGTTAGTAATTCATTTAGCTAGATTTGGTAACATTTAAATCATTACTAGTGGGTTACCGTGATCTTCTCATTAGAATACTGATCCAAATAATTAGTAGTTTCTTCAGAAGGATGTAGTAACACTTGAGTCATTACTGTCCAAAACCTTACATATATCTCAAAAGCTTACAATGACGTCAGTCAATATTATGAGTTATGATGCTTTTCACTTTAGAATACTGATCCAAGTAATTAGTAGCTCATTTAGAAGAATGTGATAATTCTTGAGTCATTACTAGTGGGTTACCATGATCTTAATTTTAGAATTAATTATACATTATGCATAATTGACATTAATTATTAACCTGTATACAGTAGTTATTAGTAGTTCTCCAGGAAATATATAAAAATAGTAGTTCCCCCTCGGGAACTCGAGCTGCGTCGAAAACGCTTTGGGAACGCCCATGTGTTCCCACGCTCTGAAACATGTATGTAATCAGTCCAACGGAATGGCGAAACGTCACGGGCGGGGTGACGTAGAGACCAGAGAGCTTAAAAGCCCATCCGAAACAAGCAACGTCAGCTTCTGTGTTTTCAGCAAGCGCTCTGTGTGAAATGTGTCAGTCTTATTTACTGTTGTTTGTCTATCAGTCACAATCACAATCAATGGCGAGCTACAGACAACACTTTAGACCGCGTGTCCTTCTCTGCCCGCGCTGAACTTTACGGGTGTGAATACACGCGGTCGTTGTGTTGTTTGTTTTGGAGCGGAGCACGCACAGTCAGCTCTCGAGGGAGCTGATTGTGCATCGTTCTCCCGCAGACGCGAACGCTCCGCTCCCGCCGGGCACACTTCGAGGAGTGTGTCTGTGTTTGCGGTCTTTGCGGTTCCTTTCCCGCTGTTGCCGAGGCACGGCGCGATTTGGTTCGCGGGGATCGCGTTTAAATCTAACGCTCTCTTTCCCCTTTGAGTGAGAGCTTTGTGCTGCAGCTATCTTCCTCCGAGGAGGTTGATGTTGTAAGCATTATTGTGGATGAGATTGAGTACTCGCCATCTCAGTCTTTTGCATATGTAAAGCATACTGCATTTTAGATCGCTCGTTTTCCCTGCCCTCGCTATATTAAGGAGTGGGGATGCATGCGATTTATGTGTGGTTTGTTTGGAAGCAGAGCATGCACAGTCAGCTCTCGAGGGGGCTATCTGTGTTCATTCATATTAACCCTAAGTGTACTAGTGAAAATGCATTACCTTAGATGTTTGGCTCTGCTCCCGCTGGCGTTTCTTCTCGAGGGAAGAATGTTTATGCAATGTAGAATGGAGTGGCTCGTGCGTTGCCGTAGCAACGCGTGCATTATGGGTCTGCAGCAAATATGCTGCTGGAGGTTCTTTCTCTTCCCCCTAACAAGTGCAAATGTAAAATGCGTTTGCAGGCTGTTACTCGCCATTCTTTTATATTGTATCATATATTATAATCAGATCGTGTTCACTTGTCTGGTTCTTTGGCTGCATTTAATTCTGAGGAATTAAATTATGTATATTACTCTAGCTTTTAGAAGTTAGATATATTATGGATATATTATATATATTTAAATATAATTCAGCATAGGGATCGGAGACGGGCTCCCCTTTCTCCTCCCTCACTCTAATATAGCGCTCTCTTGGGATATGTATTCTCGTCTGAGAGCACGGTGTTTATCTCTCTTCCTCCGAGGAGGTTGATGTGGTCAACACGTTATTACAAGGCTTATGAGGAGTTGGTGGAGGTTGTAACTAGAAAAAGCATGGAAACATGGCATTCTATCACAATCTCCATGTCGGGACCTCTGGTTTTTCCCTGTCTCCACACCGAGGTGTTGAGATCATGGGTTTAACCATTTTTCATTCCAGCCTTATTTGAATCTTTCAATTTCGGGGGCTGGATAAGTAGGACAGATGCTTGCGGGCTATCTGTTCCATTGCAGCATCACCCCTAAGGCCCGACATTTTCCAGTGCTGGACACAGGCCAAGGGGCTGCTGGGCGGGAGCAGCCCCAGCCATGTTCCAGCTCCTCATTCAGGGAGTGTCACTTCTCGCACTCCCCAGAAGTTTGGAGTCAGAGTGGCGCTCTCGGACCGAAGATTTCTAGCAGGAGGCGGATCTGCAGACCATCATTTCGCTGGATAATCTTTGGCTAAAACGTCCTGAAGCCTATTGCCCAGGACTTTTGAGGGCCGGCCCCCTCTGAGGAGGAGCGGTGTACACCTCATTATATGGTGCCCATCTCTCCTCAGTGCCCTCAGGAGATCATTCTGCCAACCCTGCCGGTGTTTCAGGGAGCAGCGGTTTCCCGCGAGCGCTTCTCTCGGTCTCCGCCCGGAAACGTAGCGGTACTGAGAAGCTCGTTACCTCTTCAGAGGTCTTTAGAGCAGCTAGATCAGCCACCCCCTGCCGGTCCTCCGCTTCAGGGCACTGAGCTAGCAGCTCTAAGTATACCAGAGGCCAGTCTCGAGAGACTGGTTCCCTTAGTAGGTCACCTGGCGGTGTGGGAGCCCTGCCAAGTGTCTCGTTGGGTCCTGCTTAGCAGGCTCTGCATCTACCAGTTTAGTCTTCCTGGGAAATGACGCGGGTCTGAGGACCATCGTTTCAATAGAAGACGTCAGAAAGAGAGTCCGGACGCTTATGGCTTAGGACTTCGGGGGGCAGGCCCCTCTGGGGAAGAGCGGTGTACACCTCATTATACGGTGCCTGTCTCTCCTCAGTGCCCTCAGGAGATCGTTCCGTTACCCCTGCCACCCCCGGTGCTTCAGGGCACAACGATCTCTAGCGAGTGTTTCTCTCAGCTTCCGCCCGGAAACGTAGCGGCCCTGAGAAGCTCGTTACCTCTTCGGAGGTCTTTAGAGCAGCTAGATCAGTCATCCCCTGCCGGTCCTCCGCTTCAGGGCACTGAGCTAGCAGCTCTAAGTGTACCAGAGGCCAGTCTCGAGAGACTGGTTCCCTTAGTATGTCACCTGGCGGTGTGGGAGCCCTGCCAAGTGTCTCGTTGGGTCCTGCCTAGCAGGCTCTGGTTCTACCAGTTTAGTCTTCCTGGGAGATGACGCGGGTCTGAGGACCATCGTTTCAATAGAAGACTTCAGTAAGAGAGTCCGGATGCTTATGGCTTAGGACTTCGGGGGGCAGGCCCCTCTGGGGAAGAGCGGTGTACACCTCATTATACGGTGCCCGTCTCTCCTCAGTGCCCTCAGGAGATCGTTCCGTTACCCCTGCCACCCCCGGTGCTTCAGGGCACAACGATCTCCAGCGAGTGTTTCTCTCAGCTTCCGCCCGGAAACGTAGCGGCCCTGAGAGGCTCGCTACCTCCAAAAAAGTGTTTAGAACAGCTAGATCGGACGTTCCCTGCCGGTCCTCCGCTTCAGGGCACCGAGCTAGCAGTTCAAAGCACTCCAGAGGCCAGTCTCGAGAGACTGGTTCCCTTAGTACATTTCTGGCAGCGTGGAAGCTTCTGCCAAATGTATCTCAATGGGTCCTGCACACTGTAGACAGAGGGTACAAGATTCAGTTCGGGTCTTGTCCGCTTCTATTCTATGGAGTATTTCCCACTCTGGTGGGCCCCGAGCAGGCTCTGGTAATGGAACAAGAAGTAGCTATTCTCTTGAGGAAGGAGGCCATCGAGGTGGTCCCTCCTCTCGACAGAGAGTCCGGGTTCTACAGCCGATACTTCATCGTTCCAAAGAAGGATGGCGGGTTGCGTCCAATTCTAGATCTGCGATTGTTGAACCACTCAGTCAGGTGACTCAAGTTCAAGATGCTTACTAGCAAGCAAGTCGTGTCTCAAATCAGGTCTGAGGACTGGTTTGTGACTATAGATCTGAAAGACGCTTACTTCCATATCCATCCTTCCTCAACACAGGAAGTTCCTAAGGTTTGCTTTCGGGGGCAAAGCGTACCAATATCGGGTTCTTCCGTTCGGTCTAGCACTCTCACCCCGCACTTTCATAAGTGTGTGGATGTTACTCTGGCTCCCTTGCGACTCCAGGGCATCCGCATACTGAATTACATCAACGACTGGTTGATTCTAGCTCAATTAGAGCAGGTAGCAGTTCGGCATCGAGATGTTGTTCTCGCTCACATGAAAGATTTGGGGTTAAGACTAAACGCAAAGAAAAGTGTGCCTCCTCCAGTGCAGAGGACCACTTATCTGGGCATGGTGTGGGATTCGACCACGATGCAGGCACGTCCTGCTCATATCGAGTCGATCCTCGCAACAGTCAAGAGAGTGAGAGAAGGCCAGTCACTCACTGTGAAGCAGTTTCAGAGACTGTTGGGTCTCATAGCAGCTGTGTCCAACGTGATACCTTTTGGCCTGCTGCACATGAGACCCTTGCAGTGGTGGCTCAGGACCACAGGGTTTTCCCCGAGGGGCAACCCGTTTCGCATGATCAAGGTCACGCGGCGATGCTTACGTGCCTTAGACATGTGGAAGAAACCGTGGTTCCTGTCACAAGGCCCCGTGTTGGGGGCTCCGTGTCGTCGCGTAACGCTAACGACGGACGCCTCCCTCACGGGCTGGGGAGCGGTCATGAGTGGCCACTCCGCTCAAGGTCTGTGGGAAGGTCCCCATCTCAGCTGGCACATCAACTGCCTGGAGATGCTGGCAGTTTTCAAGCATTGAAGCATTTTCTCCCAGACCTGGGAGGCCATCATGTGCTAGTTCGCACAGACAATACGTCGGTGGTCTCTTACATCAACCACCAGGGGGGTCTGCGCTCGCGCCCCCTGTACAGGCTGGCGCGCCAGATCCTTCTGTGGGCCCAGGGGAAACTGCTCTCCTTGAGGGCAGTGTACATCCCTGGGTACCTCAATCAGGGGGCAGACATCCTGTCGAGACAGGGGCTGAGGCCCGGGGAATGGATGCTCCACACCGAGGTGATGGAGCAAATTTGGAAGAAGTTCGGTCGAGCCCAGGTGGACTTGTTTGCGTCTCGAGAGACCTCACAATGTCCCCTCTGGTTCTCTCTGACTCATCCAGCTCCACTGGGGCTGGATGCCATGGTACAGACGTGGCCGAGGCTTCGTCTGTATGCCTTCCCCCCCGATTGCTCTGCTCCCGGGAGTTCTGGAGAGAGTTCGCCGGGACGAGGTTTGTCTCGTGTTAGTAGCCTCGTACTGGCCGGACCATCCATGGTTTGCGGACCTGGTAGCCCTTCGGCGGGGTGCACCATCTTTCACCCCCGCCCGGAGTTGTGGAAGCTGTGGGTGTGGCCCCTGAGGGGGCACAGCTCATAGCATCCCGTCTCTCAACCGAGGTTGTTGAGACCATCCTGCAGTCCAGAGCTCCCTCAACGAGGAAACTGTCCTTGAAGTAAATTGTGTTCACTTCATGGTGCTGAAATCGTCAGCAGTTAACTGCCCGGTAGCACGATTCTCCGCAGGTTGGACCCCCTCCACCTTTAGTGTGGTCGTGGTGGCCATAGCTGCTTACCACGTCCCTTTGGGTGGTCAGTCTTTAGGGGTGTTACAAGTTTCTTTCGTTGTATTTGAGGCCAGGAGAAGTATGGTACCGGACTCTCAGGTGCATCTGTCTTAGCTGTGCTCGCAATGATTTCACACTAGACAGGCATTTGTCAGTATGGTGGCGTGGGCATTGTCGTTCCCAAAGCGTTTTCGACGCAGCTCGAGTTCCCGAGGGGGAACGTCCCAGGTTACGTATGTAACCATAGTTCCCCGAGGGAACGAGACGCTGCGTCGCATGCCATACTTCCTGCATCCCTGTGAGCGACTTGCTTCAACTTCTCAGAAGCTGACGTTGCTTGTTTCGGATGGGCTTTTAAGCTCTCTGGTCTCTACGTCACCCCGCCCGTGACGTTTCGCCATTCCGTTGGACTGATTACATACATGTTTCAGAGCGTGGGAACACATGGGCGTTCCCAAAGCGTTTTCGACGCAGCGTCTCGTTCCCTCGGGGAACTATGGTTACATACGTAACCTGGGACGTTATTGATTAGCTAATAGTGAACTACCAGTTTCAACTGAGCACTATTACTTACTAAATCAATAATCAGAGTTTCTTGTTAGGTAATAGTAGTTACTACAATGTTAATAGTGCATTAGTCACTTGTTCCTGTATAGTTATTGGTAGCTCTTTATTTTACAGTATGTGTACTTCTCTGGTACATACATGGTAAATATCTTGTACCTACAGGCAAGTGAGTGGTAACACAAAGTACTTAGCTGAAGTGTATGTGCATGGTAACAAATAAGAAACAGCTGTATTTATCAGCCACACATGCATGGTAATAGGTTGTACATACAGACAAGTGTGGGTAAGAACGGTCACTTACAGGTAGTGCCCGTACATGGTAACTAATTAGATACTTTACTGTACTTACTAATGTATATACATGGTAAATATGCAGTACTTATGGACAGGTGGGTACAAACATGCACATCCTTACAGTATCCATTTATGGTAACTAATAAGACACATTACTGTACATACTAATGATATGTACATGGTAAATGTGTAGCACCTATGGAAAGAAATGTGTTATTATATGGTAACAAACAAGACACATACTGCACTGTACGCTTGGTAAGTCCTTACCTTACCTAATAAAAAGAGGACTGTTTTTCAGTTGCTTGTGTAGGACTGTTAATGCTAAATTGCTCTGCACAACAGTGCTTACAAAGTTTGAAGAACTGGTAATTCCTGTGTAATGTTTATCTAAAATGGTGCACTTTATTTTACAGTCCTATTTCCATATACTTACTAAGTACTGATGTATGTACCTATTAGTTAATGTACAGAATAAGTTATGCAGTACTCAAGTTGGGGGAATAAACATGGACCAAGGTATTAATTGAGTAATTGATGGTAGGTGCTATTGCAGTATATATAATGGACCAAGGTACTTATTGAGTAATTGATGGTAGGTGCCATTGCAGTATATATCATGGATCAAGGTACTTATTGAGTAATTGATGGTAGGTGCCATTGCAGTATAAACATGGACCAAGGTACTTATTGAGTAATTGATGGTAGGTGCCATTGCAGTATATATCATGGATCAAGGTACTTATTGAGTAATTGATGGTAGGTGCCATTGCAGTATAAACATGGACCAAGGTACTTATTGAGTAATTGATGGTAGGTGCCATTGCAGTATAAACATGGATCAAGGTACTTATTGAGTAATTGATGGTAGGTGCCATTGCGGTATATATCATGGACCAAGGTACTTATTGAGTAATTGATGGTAGGAGCCATTGGAGTATATATCATGGATCAAGGTACTTATTGAGTAATTGATGGTAGGTGCCATTCCAGTATATATCATGGACCAAGGTACTTATTGAGTAATTGATGGTAGGTGCCATTGCAGTATATATCATGGATCAAGGTACTTATTGAGTAATTGATGGTAGGTGCCATTGCAGTATAAACATGGACCAAGGTACTTATTGAGTAATTGATGGTAGGTGCCATTGCAGTATATATCATGGACCAAGGTACTTATTGAGTAATTGATGGTAGGTGCCATTGCAGTATATATCATGGACCAAGGTACCTATTGAGTAATTGATGATAGGTGCCATTGCAGTATAAACATGGACCAAGGTACTTATTGAGTAATTGATGGTAGGTGCCATTGCAGTATATATCATGGACCAAGGTACTTATTGAGTAATTGATGGTAGGTGCCATTGCAGTATATATCATGGACCAAGGTACTTATTGAGTAATTGATGGTAGGTGCCATTGCAGTATATATCATGGACCAAGGTACCTATTGAGTAATTGATGATAGGTGCCATTGCAGTATAAACATGGACCAAGGTACTTATTGAGTAATTGATGGTAGGTGCCATTGCAGTATAAACATGGACCAAGGTACTTATTGAGTAATTGATGGTAGGTGCCATTGCAGTGTAAACATGGACCAAGGTACTTATTGAGTAATTGATGGTAGGTGCCATTGCAGTATAAACATGGACAAAGGTACTTATTGAGTAATTGATGGTAGTTGCCATTGCAGTATAAACATGGACCAAGGTACTTATTGAGTAATTGATGGTAGGTGCCATTGCAGTATAAACATGGACCAAAGTACTTATTGAGTAATTGATGGTAGGTGCCATTGCAGTTTGGAACTTTGGAAGTTGGTTGGGAACATGGCAGTAACTGTGCAGCACTGTATAGTGTTAATACTTAGCAGGCACAGTCCTAGATTTTGACACATGATAATCAGGAGTCACAAGTGCAAATATGAGTCCGGTAGCTACTGCATTCCAAAATAAAATCTGTCTACACACATAATTATTAGGAATGTGCGTCATCAAAAATCCCTACTGTACCTGTAGGAGCCAATGTGTTAATGTCGATGTATTTTGGGCTGTCACCACTTGGGGGCAGTATGTGCACATAGGGTTTTTAAGTCGGTGTTTCATTCACGTAGAGTTAGTAGGCCTGGGGTAGGGAACGTATACAGTTTTTACCACACTTCGGGAAGCTAAGGTGTTCACCATTCATCACTGGAAGTATGTATTTCTATTATGTTCAATAAAGTAATCTTAGACTGAAATCGACATGAAGACTGGACATTGGATGTGTGCGTAAAGCGTGCGTTGCTATATTCCAAGCCTTTGGCAGTTAGCTGCTGAAACAATAGTAAAAACTGAGTTCCCGTTGGATTGCTCAGCGGCGTTGAATGGATTATACGAGGAGCGCTATTGGAGTGGATTTCCGTATAAACGCCAAACGAGGAAAGTGAACGAGGATTAGAGGAATTTGCGTGCTTTGATTGAGTTTGCAACGCGGACACGGAGTGGACAACAAGGAAGACCGGTGGGTGCTGTTTATGTTGTTTAAAGGCTTCATGTAATGGAATGTGAAGTTTTGGATCAAACGGAGACATGCTATGCTGATAGTTTGTGCTGGCTGTGTTGTTGTTCATGGATGGAAAGGAAAATTCAGGTTGTGAAATGGTTACTGATGTTGATGGTGAAAAGGTTGTCACGGAAAACGTTGCAAATGATGATGGTGCTGTTGATGAAAATGTGTCGCAAAAAAGAGTGAGAAAAATGACTGCAAAGGGGGTTGCTCTGCTCTTTGAAAATTTGCAAAGGTCTAGAAAACAAAAGTTGAATCAAGTAAACAAAATCAAACAAAAGGTGAATGATATAATTTCTCTTAAAATTACAAGTGAAACTGTACCAAATGTGGAAAAGCAAATGAAGAGCTTTGTCAAATATTGTGAAGAAGCTGAAGATTTGCATAATTCAATTGTGGAAATGCCAATACCCCAGGATGAGTTTGATAAGCAAACCAAATGGTTCGATGGTAAAATGGTTGAAAATCAGTGTTTTCAAAAAGAAATCACAGAATGGTTGTCTGATGCTGGAAAAACATTGAGTGTGGATAAAACCTGTGATGCTTCATCTGCAGAAAGCAGTGAAATAGGACCTGATGACAGTATTTCAAACGTGTCTACAAAACAATCCCAATGCAGCAAAGTGTCAAAAGGTTCAGCAAGTACTTCAAGTTCAACTTCTTCTGCACGGATAAAAGCGATGGCAGAAAGGGCTGCATTATTACAACATGCTGCTGCTATGGAAAAGAGACATACTTTGGAGGAGGAAGAAGAGAGACTTCGCATTCAAAGTGAAAGACTCAAAAGACAAAAGGAACAACTCATGATGAATGCAAAAATAGCAGCCAACGATGCAAGGTTGTCAGTTTTAAAAAACAGTGTTGTTGGAAGCTGCAAAAAGGCATCATCTGATGATTTAAAGCGTAAAAAATCACACTCATTGAATCCTAATTCACAAGTACATCTTCCTGGTAATCCTACTCAAGTTGCAATGCACTGTACAACTACACAACAAGCTGCAGGCATACAGGATGGCACAGCAGTTGTTCAAAATAATCCAGTCTCTCATTCTCAATTACAAGTTCATTCTTTGCAATCTCATGTTCATCCGCAAACTGATGTAGGACAAGGTATTTTGTATAACATCATGCAGCAACAGGCAAACATAACAGCTCAGCTTGTGCATAGGGGGGATGTGGCTTCATTACCTCCTCGAGTAATTCCAATCTTTGATGGAGATCCCTTACAGTTTGCTGCCTTCATTCAAGCTTTTGAGCATGGAATTGAAAGAAAGACCACAAATGCACAGGATTGCTTGTATTATTTAGAACAGTACACTAGAGGACAACCGAGAGAGTTGGTCAGAAGTTGTCGTCATATGTCAGCAGAACAAGGATTCCGTAAAGCCAAGAATTTGTTGAAGGAACACTTTGGTCACGAGTTGAAAATCACTGCAGCCTACATGGAAAAGGCTTTGAACTGGCCTGCAATAAAACCTGATGACATCAGTGGTTTGCAAGCATATGCTTTGTTTCTGAGAGGGTACTGCAATGTGATGGTAAACTTGCAGTATATGGATGAGATTAATGTTTCATCAAACCTTAAGAATATCATGATGAAATTGCCTTACCGACTCAGGGAGAAATGGAGAACCACAGCTTGTGAATTACAAGAACAAAATGGTTGTAGGCTCAAGTTTACAGATATGGTGGACTTTATTGAACATCAGGTTAAGATTCTCACTGATCCTCTCTTTGGAGATATTAAAGATACACAAGCACCTATATCCCACAAAACCAAAGTCAAATCTGTGCCTTACAGTGGTAGGGGGCGAAATTCAGCTACAGTGGCTGTAGTCAACACTGTTGAAGATTTTCAGTCTAAAGTCCACGCATCACAGCACAGTTTTTCATCTTGTTGCTATGCATGCAAAGAAAATCATGTTTTGGAAAAGTGCCCTGAGATTCATAAAATGACTCACAGACAAAGGATTGAATTCTTGAGGAATCATGGAATTTGCTTTGCTTGTTTGAAATTTGGACACCTTAGCAAAGACTGTACTAATCGTCAAATTTGTGGTGTGTGTAGTCAGAAGCATCCTACTATACTGCATATCTCAGCTAAGGGTAAAACCATTGAGGAGAAACAAGTGAGTAATGCTCTTGTTACTTTGCAGACCTATGCTCATATTGGGGCCGGAGAACAGGATTGTTCTTTGTCCATTGTGCCAGTGCAGGTAAAATCTAAGCTTGGAGATTTTACAGTAACAACATATGCTTTCTTGGATCCAGGGAGCACTGCCACTTTTTGTACCGAAGGACTTATGCGGAAGCTGAAGATGACTGGGACAAAGAAGTGCATATTGCTTCGAACAATGGGGCACGAAAATGTAGTAAACACGTCTGTGCTCACTGGACTGGAGATCTCAGGATTATCTGAGGATAAATTCATGGATTTGCCAGAAGTCTTTACTCAGAAGACAATACCTGTAAGTAAAGATAATGTGCTTAATCCAGAAGATATAAGTAAATGGAGGTATTTGGATGATATCAAAATTCCCAAACTGGATGCTGAAGTTGAATTGTTAATTGGCACAAATGCTCCAAAGCTCTTGGAACCATGGGAGATCATCAATAGTGAAGGTCTAGGACCCTATGCCGTCAAGACCCTATTGGGGTGGGTCATAAATGGGTTTGTGAAGGAAGCAGATGACAGACGGAAGATTGGCTTTCAGTCAGTCACTGCTAATAGGATTTCTGTTACCAAGCTGGAAGAATTATTGGTTGCTCAGTACAATCATGATTTCGATGAGAAATCTTCAGAGGATGATTTCAAAATGTCTAGAGAAGATCAGAGGTTTATGGAGATAATGGATCAGTCAATTAGTACTGAAAATGGTCATTATTGTATTGACCTACCCTTCAGAAAGAATGATGTCATCATGTCTAATAATAGATGCCTTGCAGAACAACGTTTAAAGAGCTTGAAAAGGAAGTTCAGTAGGAACCAGGAGTTTCAAGAAGAGTACACCGCTTTTCTTACTGATGTTATCAACAAGGGGTATGCTGAAGCAGTACCACAAGATCAGTTACTTCGAGATGATGGTAAGGTGTGGTATATCCCACATCATGGGGTATACCATCCTAAAAAGAAGACCATTAGAGTTGTGTTTGATTGCAGTGCAGTTTTCAAAGGAGTGTCCTTGAATTCACAATTGCTGCAAGGCCCAAATCTCACCAACACATTGTTGGGTGTTTTGACCAGGTTTAGACAAGAACATGTGACTTTGATGGCAGACATTCAGGCTATGTTCCACCAAGTAAAAGTATCACAGAAGAATGTGGATTATCTTCGTTTTCTTTGGTGGCCCAACGGTGATACTATGCAAAGCTTCAAAGAATATAGAATGAAAGTCCATCTGTTTGGAGCTATTTCATCACCAACCTGCAGTAATTTTGCTTTGAGGAAACTTGCTGAAGATTACAAGGATTGCTTTCCAAACAAAGTCTTGAATTCTATCCTGCATAACTTTTATGTAGATGACTGTTTAATATCTGTTCCCACAGAAGTGGAGGCACTTCAGATGGTCAAAGACTTAACTGCAGTCTGTTCCAAAGGAGGATTCCAGTTATCCAAATGGATAAGTAATAGCCGTAAAGTGTTAGCAAGTATTCCAGAAGAACATCTGTCAAAATCGACGAAAGATCTCAACTTGGATAAAGACAATCTGCCTGTCGAAAGAGTGCTTGGGTTGTACTGGTGTGTGGAATCTGATGCATTCATGTTTAAGATTGCTATAAGTGAAAGACCACCAACAAGACGAGGCGTTTTGTCAGTTGTCGGTTCTATTTATGATCCCTTGGGATTTCTTTCACCACTAATACTTCCTTCTAAGTTACTGTTACAGGAATTGTGCAAAAGAAACATCGGATGGGATAATGAAATGCCACAAACCCTTTCACGCCAGTGGTCGGAGTGGCTGCAAGATCTCAACAAGGTAGCTATGGTGAAAGTTGATAGATGTATCAAGCCAAAGGATTTTGGAACGATTAGGATGGCTCAATTGCATCACTTTTCAGATGCAAGTCAATATGGTTATGGAACTGTCTCTTACTTGCGTCTGGAAGATGAAAATAAAAGGGTGAGACTTTCCTTCATGCTTGGAAAATCTAGGGTTGCTCCTTTGAAACAAATAACTATACCAAGACTTGAACTTGCAGCTGCTGTTTTAGCAGTCAGAATTGACAAGATGCTTAAGAAGGAACTTCAACTGGATCTAGATAAGTCAGTGTTTTGGACAGACAGCCAAACTGTACTGAAGTACATTGCCAATGATGCCAAAAGGTTTCATACATTTGTAGCAAATAGAGTGTCGGTCATCAGGGAGGCAACAGATGTTGTACAGTGGAGACATATTGGAACAAAGTTAAATCCTGCTGATGATGCCTCTAGAGGCATGTCTATTGAAAACTTCTTGAAATCCAACAGATGGATACAGGGTCCAAATTTTCTGTTGGAAGCTTCAGAGGAATGGCCACAATCCTCCTTTGACCGAGCCTTGATAGATGATCCTGAGGTAAAAAAGGATATAGTGGTAAATGCTGCCATTTCAAACTGTTCTGACAGTGCTACTCATCAACTCTTGAACTATTTTTCTGATTGGACAAAACTGAAAACTGCAGTGGCATGGATTCTAAAGTTCAAGGATGTTCTTTTGAAACTCAAGCAATACAGAACACATATTCAGTCCTCATTTACTTCTGGAACAAACAATTCTACAGTAGAGCAGGACAGAGTTAATGAGGAAATGAAAAGGTTTCGAACTGGATTCCATGGTCAAAGTCTTACACCAGATGATCTTTCTCAAGCAGAATCCGCAATTATTGGATTTTCTCAATATGATGCATTCAAACAAGAAATGTTTTCCTTGCAAAGTGGAACATCTGGAGTCAAAAGGTGTAGTAATATCTACAAGCTTGATCCAGTATTGATGGATGGTTTACTTCGAGTGGGTGGAAGACTTAGTAGAGCAGCAATGCCTGAGGAGACAAAAAGACCAGTTATCCTGCCGAAAGAACATCATGTATCCAAACTTATAATGCAGCATGTTCATAGACAGCTAGGTCATGCGGGGAGAAACCACATGTTGTCAACTTTACGAAAGAGGTACTGGATTATTAATGGAAACTCTGCTTGTAGGAAAGTAATTTCTGAATGTGTTGTGTGTCGACGTTTTCAAGGCAAAATTGGAGAACAAAAAATGGCTGACTTACCAAAGGAAAGAATCATGCCAGATTTGCCTCCTTTTTCCAACACTGGTGTGGACTACTTTGGGCCTATTGATGTGAAGAGAGGTCGCAGTGTTGTTAAAAGATATGGAGTTCTGTTTACCTGCATGACCAGTCGAGCAGTACACCTTGAAGTAGCCTACTCTCTGGATACAAATTCCTGCATAAATTGTATTCGTCGGTTTATGTGCCGTCGTGGCCAAGTACTGCATTTAAGATCCGATAACGGCACTAATTTTATTGGAGCAGAGAGAGAGCTTAGAAGTACTTTGAAGAGTTTGGATCATGATAAAATTCAGCGTACTTTCCTATCAGAAGGAATAAAATGGACCTTTAATACCCCTGCAGGATCACATCATGGAGGTGTGTGGGAGAGGCTCATTCGTCTTGTAAAGAAAGTGTTGTACTCCACACTTCAACAACAATGCTTGGATGATGAGAGCTTTCACACTATTCTTTGTGAAGCTGAAGCTATTCTTAATGACCGTCCTATCACAAAGCTTTCTGATGATCCAAATGACTTGGAAGCTCTCACGCCAAATCATATCTTGCAGTTGAGATCAAAACCATTTCTTCCACCAGGACTTTTCCAAAAAAGTGATTTGTATATCAGACGTAGATGGCGACAAGTCCAATATCTGTCTGATCTGTTTTGGAAAAGGTGGATAAGGGAATATCTTCCACTACTTCAGGAACGACAAAAATGGAGGAAGCCACGTAGAAATTTCACTGTTGGTGATATAGTGGTCATCATGGATCCAACTGCTCCACGTGGTTCCTGGTCATTAGGCAAAATCACTCAGACATATCCTGACAAAAGGGATTTGTCCGTTCTGTACAACTGAAGACAAAAACAGGATTACTGGACAGACCTGTTTCTAAAATCTGCCTGTTGTTGGAAGAAACAATGGACTGATCTTCAAAGAAGTTCACATACACCCTCTTTGGCTCCTTTGATAATTTAAGAGATAATTGTAGTTGCACACCAACAATTATGGGGCCGGTGTGTAGGAGCCAATGTGTTAATGTCGATGTATTTTGGGCTGTCACCACTTGGGGGCAGTATGTGCACATAGGGTTTTTAAGTCGGTGTTTCATTCACGTAGAGTTAGTAGGCCTGGGGTAGGGAACGTATACAGTTTTTACCACACTTCGGGAAGCTAAGGTGTTCACCATTCATCACTGGAAGTATGTATTTCTATTATGTTCAATAAAGTAATCTTAGACTGAAATCGACATGAAGACTGGACATTGGATGTGTGCGTAAAGCGTGCGTTGCTATATTCCAAGCCTTTGGCAGTTAGCTGCTGAAACAGTACCAATTAGATAAGTGTCACGGTGCACACACGAGGGAGAAACAGGAACACGCAGAAGAGGACGTAAACTCAAATTATTGTCTTTGATGTAGACATCAAGGGAGGACAAGGTAAGACAAGGCAGGACTTGGGGTCAGGATACACCGGGGAAGTAACGAGTAGACCAGAAGAAATCAAACTCAAAAGACAGGACTAATATACCCAGGGTAATTAACACATAACGAGACAAACACAGCTGGAACATACTTAACTCATAATGACATGAAACAAGGACAGGAAACAAACCATATATGGACACAAGAGGCAGGAACAGATGACACACACAACAGAACCCTGACAATAAGAGAATCAGTGTTGTTAAAGATAAGGCAAGTTAACTGCAATGGCACCTACCATCAATTACTCAATAAGTACTTTGGGTCCATGTTTATACCCCCAACTTGAGTACCGCAAAACTTATACTGTACGACTGTTAAGTACAACCGAGTTTCTTATTTGTTACCATGTAAATACACTTCACTTGCCTGTAGGTACAAGATATTTACCATGTATGTACCAGGGAAGTACACGTACTGTAATATAAAGTGCTACCAAATCTTCTTTTGTGTTCAACAGAAGAAAGTCGTTTGGAGCGACATGAGGATGAGGAAATGATGACAGAATTTATTAGCAGTAACTATCCAGCAAGTGCTTTTCTGTGACAAAACATGCATTATTAAGTTTGCTGTATTTGTCATGAATTCAGTTACATCTATCAGTATTCGTTTCTGTCCGGTTTTATTTATTCATTTATTTACTCCAACTGAAGGCCCTATGACCCATCAAAACATTCAAGGGGGGATTTGTGGGCCGGATGGTCTCGATTTGCTGAATGGGATTTTGAGTGGCCCCATAACAAATTCAGTGCACAGGGCCCAGATCCCTAGCGACAGCCCTGATTATACTCTAAGTGAATTATGTAAATCCTGCCCACATGGATGGAGTAACGCAACAAACAACAAAAGTGGGATGAAAAAGACATTTATTAAAAACAAGAGATTTAAAGTCTCATTGAATCCAAAAGCTTGTTCAGTTTGAACCTGACACACCATAATAATCTTTATTCTCTGTTAGAATATCTAAAATAGACTCAAACAGACAGAGAGACTGACTTCTGTTTACAGACAGAGCTACAGAGATCATTAATGAGAGAATCAAGATGAACAGAAGATGAACAAACATGTTATGACACTATATTCTGATTCTGATATTAATGAAGGTGACTTGATTTGACTTACTGCACCTTTAATAACACAGTTTGGTAAAGGCACACTGACACAATCTGCTCACTTCAACACACACCACGAAATAATCCATGATTCAGTGAGTTCAAGGCACAAAGTACCATAAGATTATATAATTATATTTAGAGCAATAACATGAATTTAGGACGAGCCCTAAAACTTACACATACTAAAAATACTGATACAAAAATAAACCTGTCAGTTTTATTCTGTTAAGAAATGTTTATATTTTACCCTAGAAAACAAACACACAGATGTTTATGATAAAGAGTGAGAGATCTTTGTTCTTCTGACAGCACAAGACTCAGTCAGTCTTCAGATTCCCAGCATGTCTTCAGTCACCTGAGATCCCAGCAGGAGATTCCCTTCACACACACACTGAGACAGACCATCCGCTGAAACACACACACACACACACACACACACACACACACTCGCAATCTCAATCACCACTGTATAAGAACATGTACAGCAAGCACTGAATGAATGAATGAGCATCGTCTCACGTTTCTGAGAGCGGATCCATGACGCCGCCTTCACGGCCACAAACTGCCACTCCACCTGCTGATCCAGTTTATACACATATAACCAGATGAGAGCGAGGACAGTGGCCCACACTGACCCATCCACCTGAAACACACACACACACACACACACACACACACACCACACAGACACACACACAGAGCGAATCATGACCTACCTGAGGATATGACATCACATAATAATAACAATAATCTTTATTTTCTATAGCGCCTTTAAATGTTACATCGGGAAATTCGTGGCCTAATGGTTAGAGAGTCGGACTCGTAACCTAAAGGTTGTGAGTTCGAGTCTCAGGTCTGGCAGGAATTGTAGGTGGGGGGAGTGAATGTACAGCGCTCTCTTCCACCTTCAATACCACGACTGAGTTGCCCTTGAGCAAAGAGCTAAGAGATTTTGCTTGCCTTATCTCAATAGGTAAAGAGTTCTATAGTTTTGGAGCTAGTGAAGAAAAAGCCCCATCTCCCATCGATCTTAAACAGGTTGAGGGAACAGTTACCAAACCAGTTTCATATGAGTGACGCTCACGCATTAGTGTATAGGGAGTAGGGTTGTGAAGGTGAGGAAATTTTCCCACCGGTTAATCGACGTGTGACAACACCGGTAATACTGGTATCACCGTGGTGGGGGGTCGTTTGAGGTTTTCCTTGCTTTCCTTTGGTTTTAAATAGCTTCTAAAAGCTCCGTGTGCATTTTACTTTCACTTTTAAATTAGCGGCAATTCGGCATCAACAACAACAAAATAGCTACAACATATAACTTATTAACAAAACAAATAAAAATACACCATGCTATATGCCTAATATAAAATAACAAATAACTTACAAATTTTAAATAGGTATACAAAACTGAAAAACAGTATAAAGACTGAGGAACACATAATTATAAAAACACAGAACGTTTATTAGCAAAACGATTAAGAAAGTTTGGAGGCACGGACTTCATACACCTTGATGTAAAATAATGGGAAAAAAATCACACAGTTTAAATAAAATAAAACACTCTTCTCGTCTGTCTCACCTCACTCTTCTGGTCTGTCTCGCCTCACTCTTCTCGTCTGTCTCGCCTCACTCTTCTCATCTGTCTCACCTCACTCTTCTCGTCTGTCTCGCCTCACTCTTCTCGTCACTCTTCTCATCTGTCTCTCCTCACTCTTCTCGTCTGTCTCTCCTCACTCTTCTTGTCTGTGTCACCTCACTCTTCTCGTCTGACTCACCTCACTCTTCTTGTCTGTCTCGCCTCACTCTTCTCGTCTGTCTCGCCTCACTCTTCTCGTCACTCTTCTCATCTGTCTCGCCTCACTCTTCTCGTCTGTCTCGCCTCACTCTTCTCGTCTGTCTCACCTCACTCTTCTTGTCTGTCTCACCTCACTCTTCTCGTCTGTCTCACCTCACTCTTCTCGCCTGTCTCGCCTCACTCTTCTCGTCACTCTTCTCATCTGTCTCGCCTCACTCTTCTCGTCTGTCTCTCCTCACTCTTCTTGTCTGTCTCACCTCACTCTTCTCGCCTGTCTCGCCTCACTCTTCTCGTCTGTCTCACCTCACTCTTCTTGTCTGTCTCACCTCACTCTTCTCGTCTGTGTCGCCTCACTCTTCTCGTCTGTCTCACCTCACTCTTCTCGTCTGTCTCACCTCACTCTTCTCGTCTGTGTCGCCTCACTCTTCTCGTCTGTCTCGCCTCACTCTTCTCGTCTGTCTCACCTCACTCTTCTCGTCTGTCTCACCTCACTCTTCTTGTCTGTCTCACCTCACTCTTCTCGTCTGTCTCACCTCACTCTTCTCGTCTGTCTCACCTCACTCTTCTCGTCTGTCTCACCTCACTCTTCTCGTCTGTCTCACCTCACTCTTCTCGTCTGTCTCACCTCACTCTTCTTGTCTGTCTCACCTCACTCTTCTCGTCTGTGTCGACTCACTCTTCTCGTCTGTCTCACCTCACTCTTCTTGTCTGTCTCACCTCACTCTTCTCGTCTGTGTCGCCTCACTCTTCTTGTCTGTCTCACCTCACTCTTCTTGTCTGTCTCACCTCACTCTTCTTGTCTGTCTCGCCTCACTCTTCTCGTCTGTCTCACCTCACTCTTCTTGTCTGTCTCACCTCACTCTTCTCGTCTGTCTCACCTCACTCTTCTCGCCTGTCTCGACTCACTCTTCTCGTCTGTGTCACCGTCACCTCACTCTTCTTGTCTGTCTCACCTCACTCTTCTCGTCTGTCTCACCTCACTCTTCTTGTCTGTCTCACCTCACTCTTCTCGTCTGTCTCACCTCACTCTTCTCGTCTGTCTCGCCTCACTCTTCTCATCTGTCTCGCCTCACTCTTCTTGTCTGTCTCACCTCACTCTTCTTGTCTGTCTCGCCTCACTCTTCTCGTCGGTCTCGCCTCACTCTTCTCGTCTGTCTCGCCTCACTCTTCTTGTCTGTCTCGCCTCACTCTTCTCGTCGGTCTCGCCTCACTCTTCTTGTCTGTCTCGCCTCACTCTTCTTGTCTGTCTCGCCTCACTCTTCTCGTCGGTCTCGCCTCACTCTTCTCGTCTGTCTCGCCTCACTCTTCTTGTCTGTCTCGCCTCACTCTTCTCGTCGGTCTCGCCTCACTCTTCTTGTCAGTCAGCTCGACTCACGTGATAAATTAAATCTGATCTGTGATGCGCGACTGTCATTCGTTCAATGTGCTGTATTGAGCAGCCGCGTTCAGTTTTAATTGTAGTGTCTGTTCTCTAACTGAACTAAATTATTTTTATTACTATTAAAAAACAATCTAAATGACGGTGAGGGACGGTGCCGCGGTGGGCAAGTGACGTAACCGGTGTTGCGGCTTAACACCGGTATCACTGCCAACACCGTCTATCGCAGCAAGCCTAATAGGGAGTTAAAATCTCTACAAATATTGAGGTGCCAAACCATGCACAGCCTTATAAATAATCAGCATTTTAAAATCAACCCTAGCTCTTGAAACCCTAGCTAACAAAGCATTGCAATAGTCAATAATACAGGAGAATACAACAGTGTTAATCAACTTCTCAGCATTGGATTTGTCCCACCTGTTCTGGTTTCTGATTGGTCACCTCGTCCTCCGTCTTCCCAAAAACACCAGCCAGCGCAGCGTTCAGCTCCCAGCATCCCACTGCCTTCTGAAGAGAGACCAGCTGGAGCACAGGGTCCTTCTGGAGCTCGGGTTTGGCTGAAACACACACATGAGGAAGCTGCATGATTTCTGTTATGATTGTCAGTAAAGCAGATCAGTGCAGACAGGATTCGTTTTCAGGGCTATAAACGGATCCCAGTTAAGCCTGTTTCTCAATGTTCTGAAACAGAGTGAGTTTCACCATTTCTGAAGGTTTGACTTCAGCACCTGAAACAGACAGACCAGCGGTGGTGATGATGATGACATCACCATCCAAACGCAGCGATGATGTCATGATGCACAGTTCAGCGTCACATGACAAAAAATCCAGCTGATGCAACACATGCACAAAGAAACTAAATCTAACTGCAATCCAAACATAACCAAACTCTTACTGTAGAAATGCGTGCATGATGATTAAAGTGTGATGCTATCAATACAGGCTACTGCTATATGTAATAACATGCTTTTTTCTTTTCCATCTCAAAGAAAACATCACCACTTCTGAAATGATCTACATGCAGTGTTTTTGTACTATTTAAAGTGTTTAGAGCAAAAGCACAAACCCTTGAGAAACATATTTGAATTCCATAAGCTGACCTTCATTTGATGCCATTCATTTAAGTTTTGTTTTGTTTAGGGATATTTAAACATTCAAGAGTGTCACACCAGGAAACTACATAAATGGTTTGTCATTGATTCCTATGATCTCTAGTTACTGTTATGAGCAATTAATAGAAGAAATGTTGTACACTGATGTAGCTTATTCAGATGAGCAGCTCTGTAACTGTTACATAATAATATGATGTCCACATCTGATCAGAGTAATGTTTTCTGTATGTGAGCCGGATGTGTTGATTTACCCTGATGTGACGCAGAAGTAGATGCAACCATCACGCTGGAGGCTGTAGATTGGAAGAAGACATGATTAGACGATGATTCAAGAGCATTTGCTAAAAGACAAGCATTCAAAGAGTGACAATCAGACACTGAGAAAAAAACAACACAAGTTAAGTGACGTGCCTATATGCTGTTTACTTCTTTTACGCGGTGCATAAAAACATGCCATGTCAGCCGTCACTGCTATGAATACAGAGAGAAACTGATGAGAGCATATTCAGATATGGAGAAAAAGACAATTAGAAAAAAAATTAACATTCAAAAAAGAACAAGACAAGTGGAGTGATGTACCTGGAAACTGATCTCTGCTTCTTTTTTGAGGCGCCCCAAGTACTACAGAGAGAAAAGCAAAACACTCATCTGTCAGAACAAACAAAATCAAAAACCACTCGCACCAAACAACACACGCACGGCTCAAATCCATCTCAAGAGCTCCAAAAACTGTAAAGCTGGTTGCTTTCTTAATTTTTCTAATTTTTTTTTGTAGTGGCTCTATGTATGTTGGTATACTGAAAGACCATCTGTTTTTATTTTTTTATTTTACTTGGCTTATCTACATCTTCATTATATTATATGAACATTTACAGAGACCTCAATATTTGAGTTCAGGACGGTCGTTGTTCTTTGGGATAAAAACCGATCTTCACCAGGTTCAAGAACATTTATGAATATTTTGCATGCTCTTGTTCCTATGCACTTTGGCCACGCTGCTCACAACTGTTATCTGGTCTTCCACTAGAGACATTCAACCCCAAAATGATTACATTTTCTTTTAAAAATTCACACTCAAACAAATGTGTTGTGTGCTGTGACACAAACACATAAACTGTGGTTAAACCAGGTAAAATAACCATAAACTGGTGGTTTTGCATGACCATCAATCCAAAGAAATTAGGAAAGTGATCAAACACCCTCCACTGGACCACTTGAGATGGACTGACCCACATAAAAGGTAAAAAGGAAAAAAAAACAAATGTATATTATTTCTTACTGCTCATTTTCGCAGGGGAACACTTCGCTGCAGGCCGTGCCATCATACCTAATACAGAATATAATTCCACATGTTGATGATGTCAGCACACCAATATTACACTATTATGTGACAGGCATACCTGCAAACCCACAAGAGGTCAAAAAGGTGACATAGGAATATAAACCTTGTAGGGGGGTCTGGAGGCATACCATTTCATGAAATCAATTTTAATAAGATTACATTATCTAAAAAAAAATTTTTTTTTGCTTGTTGATGTTTATACAGACTCAAAGACTCCAACACAATAAATCTGTGTAAATAGTTTTAATAAAGCTCAAATAGTATTCAGTTAGTTTTAATAAAGCTCAAATAGTCTTCAGTTTACACATCTGTTAGGCTACATTTACACTAGTGCGTGTACGTTTTAAAACGCATAGCTCAGACAGAATCATCATTTCTATTCATTTTCCACTGATTTACTGATGAGCATTAGCAGCTTCCAGTGCTGTCTGCCTGTGTTCTCTCTTCCACGATCGCTGCTCTGACAATAACATATTTAATTTCAGCAACATTACATGACCAAAACACACATTAGACGGCAATTGTAAGTTATTACAAACACTCGATGGTGGTGAGTTTTGAGTAAAAGCAGAATATAAATCTTATTTATTGTCTTATGTAGCATGATGCTACAGTGTGCATGAATGGTCACATAACACGCAGTGGAAATACTAGTATGACGAGGATCTATTATATATTAAAGTGCCCCTATTATGGATTTCATGCAGTGTGTAACACAGCTCTAAGTGAATGAAAACATCCTGCAAAGTTGTAAATCTGAAAGTGCACTGTGTATATTTATATAAGTTATTGTCTCTCAAAAGAAAAGAGTCAACTCTGAATCATTGAAACGAGTCGTTCATTTTAAAACAAATCCCAAGCCGTTTCATGTTGACGTCAACATCAAACATTAGCATATTGCCGCTCACATGTTGCGTGCGCAGACCCGGGACAACTTGATTTTATGCGTTGGTCTGAATGAAAATGCAAATTCATTCTTTGCCACTAGGTGCCGCTTGTGTAGCGTTAAAAGCTCACAAACACTGCTTTAAAGGTGCAGTGTGTAGTTTTTAGCGGCATCTAGCGGTTGAGTTTGCGAATTGCAACCAACGACTCAGTCCTCCGCTCACCCCTCCCTTTAGATAAGCTACGGTGGCCGATACAGGGCTAAGATGCCTCGTCTGAGACCGCAGAGAGCAATGAGGTTTCTTTACAAAGGTAAATTAAGGAATTATATTTACTTAATTATTCAATAAACGATGTCATTGCGAATATTACTGTTACTTGTTCATCATTGTGTCAGTGTTTTTTTCGTGAGAACAACATAGTGACGATACGTGCTCTGTCGAGCAGTTTGTCCGTTAAGGGCTACTGTAGAAACATGATGGCGACTTCCATGTGAGGGGACCCACGGTATATGTAGTTATAAATCGCTCATTCTAATGTAATAAAAACATAACAGTTCATTAAGTAAGGTCTTTATACTCCTCTGAAAACGTAGTTATGTATATTATATTGCATTTCTGTCTATAGATCATCCTAAATATTACACAGTGCACCTTTAAATGAAATCGACCAATCACCGCAGACTAGCGTCACGCAAAGGAGGGGTTTGGAAAAATGAATCGTTGAACTAATAATTTGGGAGTCGTTGAGCAAATAAGGTAAAAATAAATGCATATTATAAAAAAAAAAGTATTTTTTGACCTTGCATGCATGTCAACCTATTGTTGGGGATCCCAATACCAAAATATGAACCTTTCATAACCCATAATAGCGGCATTTTAAAACAAAAACGCACCAGTGTAAATGTAGCCCTACATCTAAGGGTGCTAGGATGCATTCACACTGCAGTCTCACATGTGAGTCACATCTCTGAGTGTAACCGGTCTAAACTAGTCGGTGTGTTCGACTGAGCAGACCGATCGTTGTATTACAGTACCACGAGAGATATAGAGAGCAGACTGATCCGTACGCATTCGAATCGCTCTCGCGGAGGTCAAACACTGATCGATCTGCGCCACGCTGCTTCTAGTCGAACACACCTAGTGCTGCAGGCTTATTGGCTCACAGACGTTAATGAGATTAACCCCTTAGGTATCGAAATTTGGTACCGAACGACAAGACAAGATGGTATCGAGGCAATTCGGTCAATGCCTAAAAAGTATGGAACTCAATACCCAGCTCTGGTCATTGGTGTTCATACTTCTCTTTGTGAGCAGTGGAGTAATTTATTTTTGCAAATTTTAATGTTCACATTAGAGTGCGCATACTATCAACAAACTCCAACTTTTCACTGCAGAGAAAACTGCATCTGAAGTGACATTAGATGTATTTACACAGACTGTTTGATGAAGCTGAGCAGCCATAAATGCATTTACACTGTGTTGTGAACTTGGTTCTTCTAAAGTGTAGAAAACTCAAGAGAAGACCAGGAGAAATCGGATTGGATCGTCAGCAGGATTCTTTATTGAGAACACAAGCTGTTGGTGTGCTGTAGTCATTGAAATCTCAATCTTAAGTAACTTTACAAGGTTATTTTATAGGCATTTTTGGAGGAGGGATTCTTGGAGGTGGAGACAAATTCAAACAAAGCAAGCACATGAGGGAGGCGTTAGTTTGTTGCTACTTCCCGTGGTTCTAATCTCATCAACATAATCAAATGCATAGACACTAATCCAATCAACCTAACGAATCCACGTCTGGGACAGGGGTTCTTTGAATCAACGTCTGGGTTCTTTGAATCTCTGCCAATCAACATGACTTGATTGAGACAAAGCACAGTTATACATTGAGTCAGGAAGTGGATAATAAGAATCTAAGTTAAACATTTAAACACAATTTGTAATCCCACAATTCCCCCTTTGAGAGTTCTAATAACTCTCACAAAATACAAATTTAGACACTTAAAAGTTAATTCTTGTAACTTGTAATCGTTACAGGCACATTGTACATGTTCTGTGTTGCTTATATGTAATTGCATGCTGACACAGAAACAAAACATGCAATTAGGGTCCGTGAAGTTCTTACGGGTAATAATCTTTTCTGGTTGGAACTGTCATTTCCTCGTGAGAGGCGGGAGTCATTTGCTGAAAGAAACACTTGATACTGTGGATGCATAGATAGTACGCAAGTAGGAGAAACAACAGCAGAATTGCTATTTCCTTGATCCACAGCCAGGGTTTACCTAACAAGTTTCCGAACCATGAAGAATTATCTTCAGTCATCTGGTGTAATTTTGCTGAAAGACCAAGAATGTCTTGTTGGATTTTGTTCAAGTTCTCTGTTGGATCCATTAACCCGGTGCAGCATTCAGGACCGATAATGGTACAGGCTCCCCCTTGTGTTGCAAGAATGTAATCCAAGGCCACTCTGTTCTGTAAGATCATCATCTTGTGCGAGGCAAGAGTGTCCTTGATGTTGCCCAGGGCCAAAACCGTATCATTGGCCAATTTCTGTACAGAATCCGACAGGCTTCTGACTTGATCGAGAGCCTGCATGACACCATACGATGGGATTAATGCACCAAGAGTTCTTGACCACCACGTTTGTACACAAGTGAATCCTGGAATGCAGCCATCTTTGTTGGTAGAAGCTGAATTTTGTAGATGTGGAGAACTTGAGGTGGAGTGTGTATTTTCTCTGATGGCTGGTAGGACATAAACCAGGGTGCACCTGCCATTGAATTGGCTGGGTAGGATGCTGTAGACAGAAGTCCCACATAACCACAAAGTGCCAGTCGGTGGAGGAATCATACACCACTGATTTATGGCAAAAAGTTTCGGTAGGGATGGGTTCCCGTAGAGACACTCTTTTAATTCATTCTCCTCTTTCGTATCTGATGTAGTAACGTACACATCGAATTCGGTTCTTCTTTCAATCACAAAGCTGCAACGTTCACGAGGAATTTCACCCAGTGTAGTCGATGCTGGAGCATGATTTTCCATGCACCAATAGAACATCCTTGGCATGAGTAGATCTGTCATGATGGGAGTAGCTGAAGTTAGGTTGCAGGATGGTAATCCAGGAATGCAACACGAAGAAGCTGGAGGAATTGTTACGTTGTGACATGTATCCTTGTTGTATAATCCACTGGTATGATGATCGAATAAGGTACACGTATCACATTTGGAGATAGGGTGTGCCACCCATGGGATTCCTGCTCCTACTGAAGGTGCGTGCAGCATGCAAACGTTCTTTCCAGCAAACAAGGCATTTCTTGACATATTCATCATCTCTAAGAATATGTTGTTTCTGGGGTCTACACTTTGCGTGATGTCCATGATGGTTAATAGTACGAAAATCTTGATCATGTTGATGGATGACTGAAGTTCCCGTATGTGAGTCTCTGCGTTGTGTATTTTTTTTTTTTTTTTTTTCTTCTTTCTTCTTTCTTTTCTCTTTCTTGTGTGATAGTTGGCTCGGCAATGGGTCTAGTTGTTTTCTAGAGGTTGTGGCTTCATCCGCAGGTGAGAAGGGTGGTGCATATGGATCTCAGGACAGCCATCAAGTGGTATCTGCACAGAGGAAGAAAAAAAACAAAAACAAAAGAGAACAACGTCACATAGCAGTATTTGTTGTAGAGTCTGCAAACATTAGGGTTGTATCCTCTGTTCAAATATAGTCTGCTATTGTTGTTCCTTCTTTCCCTATTTCTCAATTCCTGCGACACCTAAAGAACAGTGAGGAAAGGATGGACTATTGGATGGGGAAAGGCCTATGAGGAAATCTTCACCGCAGGGTTGGCCCCCAAAGCCTGTTGCTTTCGGTTCTTCCCTGGGCTCCTCACTGGTTCTTGTGTCTGTCCTATCCTATCCCTGCAGGGGGAGGAACAACTTTACAGTGTGACACATGAGTCCAAGTTTTCCTTCCCTGACACAATACTGCAGCAGCTGTAATCAACATCACTTGATGTGGTCCGTACCACTTAGGCTCTAATGGCTTGTTTCTGAATGCCTTTATCATGACCCATTGACCTGGGATGATTGTGTGTCCACCTTCTGGTGGAGTCTGCCAACACGACTCAACTCCCTCTTTGGCACTCTGCACTGCCTTTGTGAGGTTTTCACAGTAAGCGATCAGGGCATCTGAAGCAATGTGCACATCAGCATTTCTAAGATCAATCACACCTGGCATCTGCATTGGGCGTCCAGTAATAATCTCATGAGGGCTCAGTCCTACTGATCTGTTAGGTGATGCTCTCATACTACACAGTACTGCGGGCAGTGCTTCCACCCATGGTACTCCTTCCTGATGCATTTTGCTTAGCCTGGTTTTGATTGTTCTGTTTGATCGTTCAACCTGTCCTGATGCTTGTGGCCTATAGGGACAGTGAAGGTTCCACTTAATCTTCAACATTCTAGACACTTCCTTGACTACCTGTCCTGTGAAGTGGGTACCTTGATCTGAGTCAATGCAATCTGGTAATCCCCATCTGGGAATGAAATCAGTGACAAGACATTTAGCAGTATGTGCAGCTGTAGCACGCCCTGTTGGATAAGCTTCTACCCATCTTGAGAACTTGTCTATTACTACCAAAACGTCAGTTTTTCCTTTACAAGGGGGCAACGATATGTAATCAACTTGCAGGTGACGAAATGGCCCTGGTGGAGCTGGGGTATGTGCTGCTGGTGTAGTGGCTGCTGGTACATCATTATTTTTCTGACATGTAACACATCTCTTGACTGTTTCAGTGGCTGCGTTTCTGAATTTTGGATTCCACCATTGATTTGAGAACCTGTGATTCATCGTTGCTGGACCACTATGACCCAAACTGTGTATTTGTTGAGCCAAATATGGCAACAGTGATTCGGGAGCAACATACATTCCCCCTTTGGTCCAGCAGCCGGATGAATCCACAGTGGCTCCTTTGTCTAACCATGTCCATGCTTCATATAGAGGAACGTCTTTATACAGATTAACGATTGATTCAGGAGGTAGAATTGTCTTCTGTGCTGTACTACCTGAACACACTTGTACAGTTGCATAGAAACAAGCCTGTTTAGCCGCTACATCAGCAAGAGCATTACCTTTAGCTTCCGTAGTATTAGTTGTGAGATGTGCTTTCACTTTGATCACCGCTAATTTCTTTGGGAGTTTCATGGCAAACATTAAATCTTTCACTAATCCAGCATGCTTAATGGGGGATCCAGCAGAAGTTAGAAATTTTCTGGTTTGCCAAATGACACCAAAATCATGAATTACCCCAAAAGCATACCTGGAATCTGTGTAGATATTTGCAACCGATCCTGAAGCTAGCGTGCATGCTCTAGTTAAGGCTACTAGTTCTGCAGCTTGAGCTGAAAAATGATCTGGAAGACGACCTGAAGCAACTACTTCAGTGGTGGAAGTTACTGCATATCCTGCTCGTCTGTTACCTTCAATAACTTGAGCTGAACCATCAACAAACAACTCCAATTCTGCGTTCTCTATGGGAGTTTCTGCTATTTCACTTGTCGCTGCATATGTAAGCGTAACACAATCATGAGTCATTTCGCCTTCATCCTCTAACACAAATTCAGTCATTGCAGACATCATACATGAGGATGGGTTCGTGACTGGTGCACGCTGTATAACAATATTCGGGGCTGTGAGAGTTGCTAACCAATTTCCCCAACGGGAGGAGGTGATGCTACCTTTCACAAAAATTCTTTGGTCATTGTGTTGGATTACAGGGGAAAGGTAGCTACTCACAGCCCCAACAATTAGTTTTTTTCTTGGTCTTGTTGTGCTCTTAGAAGAGCCTGAACTAGCTGTCCTACAGTTTCAGTGGTCACTGGCGAAACTACTTCAGGGTTGTGTGCAGGCATTGAAGGAGCAGAATTATGCATAGCATTTCTTTTACTATCTTGCAACTTCTTCCTACACTCTTTCTTCCAATGTCCTAATTTTCCACAGTATTTGCATTTGCTTTCTCTTTTAGACCATCTATTGTCTTGTTTCGTTGTGTTAAACGTAGCTGCTGCTACTCTTACTTTTGTCTTGACATCAGCATCTCTTTCCCATGTAGCTAACCTGTCTAGGTTACTTCTGAGAGTTCTGTTAGACCAAGTTAGAGCTAAGAATGGTAAAGCTTTTCTGTATTCGGCTACAAGGCCATCTGACCAGATACAAACCAGGGGTCCCTTGTCCTCTAGCACACTTTCAGGGTCATCAGCTGACTGACAAAATCTCTCAGTATATTCACTCACAGTTTCTTCTTTCCTTTGCACACAGGTAGTAATTTTAGACCAATCTATTTTGGGTCCTAGGATATTCTTTAGGATTTTCAAAATACCTTCTCGTAAATCACCCTTACTGGCATTTCGCAGTTCAGAAGCAACAGCAGATTCAAAACTGTTGAATTCAGATTCAGTTAGGATTTGTGACATCAGCTGCGTGACTTCTGCCAACGACATGTCATAAAGACGCATTTTACTGATCAATGTTCTTCTAAATTCAGAAAAATGTGTGCGTGCTGACGGTAAACTCTGAGATAGTCTCTCTATATCTTTAGGACATAAAGCTTTGGCAACAGTTTGTATTTGCACAACAGAAGAATTGAGAGGAACACTATCAGTTTCCTCAATTCCCTGAGATCTTCTCCTAGCACCACACACATTGACGGAATTTACAGGCACATCAGTTACTGATTGGAGAGCTACATCTGTTTCAAAAAACGCTTGTAAATCAGGGTAAATGTTATCAGGCTGACTAACTTCCACATCAGTTTTTGCTGCAGCTTTCTTGAGGTTCAATTTCTTAGTCAAAGAGGATACTCTAGCACAGAGCTCTTTGTTCTGTTCCTCTAACTCTGAGTTACGCTGAGACTGTTGTGTAGCTAGCACTAAACCAAATTCTCTGTGGCAGCAGATAATGCCTTTCACATTGTTCTTGCGAATACATGCTCCTAGTACCTTTTTACACTCATCTACAGACCAAGTCTTGTCTGGATGGATCTCATATTTCTGAGTTAGTTCTTGTCTAACTTTCTCAGTGACTATTAGGTTCATTTGCACTCCTAACAGTGATTTGAATTCGCTATCTGACCACAAAGGAGTCGCTAGACCACCTTTTTCAGTTGTGGGGATCAGTCTAGCATTCTTTCTAAACATTTTGTGAGTTTCTTTGTTACCACACAATCAAAACACTAAAACTTCTCTGATCAACAGAGGGTACGCTTGTTAACACATCAACTATTGTTAACCTTCCCTGGCAAAGCAGAGGATAACACAAATTACTAGCACTTTACGCTAATCTTCCCTGCTAAAACAGAGGGTAACCAATTCTTCCCTGCCAAAACAGAGGGTAACAACTTATTAGCACGAAATGCTAACCTTCCCCTGCCTGAAACAGAGGATAAACCAAAATTATTAGCACGAAATGCTAACCTTGCCTGCTTGAAACAGAGGATAACAACTTTTTAGCACATAATGCCAAAATCTTCCCTGCCTGAAACAGAGGATAACTTTCATCTCTAAAAGAAAAACTTTAGAGGATAAATTTAGTTAAACAAACCCTACAGATGTATGTTAACTCTTCTCTGACGGCACAGAGGATAAAAATTTGTACTGGTCTTAGGTTCTTTTGGATTAGAGACAGCACTCACCACAACCCTTGGTTGAGAGAAAAATTCAGTCTGGGAATCTTTGTTCAGCTGGAAGTTTTCAGGTGAGGAAGCTGGAACTCTATCCGGCTCACGGCACCATCTGTTGTGAACTTGGTTCTTCTAAAGTGTAGAAAACTCAAGAGAAGACCAGGAGAAATCGGATTGGATCGTCAGCAGGATTCTTTATTGAGAACACAAGCTGTTGGTGTGCTGTAGTCATCGAAATCTCAATCTTAAGTAACTTTACAAGGTTATTTTATAGGCATTTTTGGAGGAGGGATTCTTGGAGTTGGAGACAAATTCAAACAAAGCAAGCACATGAGGGAGGCGTTAGTTTGTTGCTACTTCCCGTGGTTCTAATCTCATCAACATAATCAAATGCATAGACACTAATCCAATCAACCTAACGAATCCACGTCTAGGCCAGGGGTTCTTTGAATCAACGTCTGGGTTCTTTGAATCTCTGCCAATCAACATGACTTGATTGAGACAAAGCACAGTTATACATTGAGTCAGGAAGTGGATAATAAGAATCTAAGTTAAACATTTAAACACAATTTGTAATCCCACAATTGCAACATTTCAAATACATAAATAATTTTATAAGATTAATGTTTTAAATATTTTTGAACGTACAAGTTAAAAATGTTGGGAAAAATGCAATACTTTTAAATATGAAACCAAACCACCAGTAGATGATGGCAAATGACAGTTTTAATGAGCGAGTCATTAGTCATTCAAACGGCTGATTCATTCAGAAACGAGACAAGTGACTACTGTCTTTAAGAAAGGGTTACTGAATCATTGACTTACATGATTTGTCCAACAAGTCATTCAGTGTCGAATCACCGCTGTGTTGCTTGAGGGAAAAACAGTTCAGCTGTGGCATTGATTGAATCTGCATCAGCAAACCTGAGCAAAAACAGTCAATATTGCATTATAAAATTGCAAACTTTGTGTCAGCTCAACTTCCACACCAATGACATGTTTACAAGCGGATGTGAGCGTAAGTGTGCCGTCAAAACGGACCGGCTGTGAGATGAGGTGTGTTCGATTTGAAGCAGCAGCAGCGCTCAGACCGATCGGACATCAAAGTACCGCGAGAGCATTTCGAAAGCATGCGGAGCATCTGCTCTCTGTAGTTCTCGCGGTGCTTTGATGTCATACAGCGATCGGTCTGCGCGCTCCTGCTTCAAGTCGAACAGAGAAAAGGACTTTGGTCGAACACACTCCTGTCTACGAGCTTGCAATTTCTCTCTCTCTCTCTCTCTCTCTCTCTCTCTCTCTCTCTCTCTCTCTCCGCCCAGACCCCAAAAAAACTCTGGATCTAGACGATTCACATTTTGATTCAAAACGGTGAATTTTGCCGAAAAGTGACTAGTTTGCAGGTATGGACAGGAAACCTTATGCTTATGAAATCCCACTTCTACACAGAGATTTAGAGTTTATCTGGTGCAGGTGTGTTAGATTGGGACTGGAGGACAGTCCTGCTCTAAACACACACAGAATCAGTGAACTTACGCTGAACTGGCACTCTCCTCTGCAGCAGCGGCCCTTTCACAATCTGTCTGCTGTCTTTATTGACACCGATGAAGGCCGTATGAACGCTGCTCACTCCGGCCTGAACGCTGAGCTCCACAATCCTGCTCCTGATGTTCTCCACACCTGCAGCTCCTCCGGCTCGCTCCTGCAGCTCCAGAGAGCGGATCACAGAGCGGGCCGACAGCCGGTGGATCGTCAGTCTGCAACAAATACAAGCCTGTGATAAAGACCGTCTGATCTAGTGGCACTAATGTGAACGCAGGACTTCTGACACACACTTTGTTTCATATTACATCTATAATTGTCCTATTAAAGCCAAAACATAAAACGAAATGGACAATAATACAACTGTATTAGTGGGATTTATTGTTGGCCAAGCACAGAGATGATCCATCCAACATGCGAAAATGATTTAAGATAATCTTTATAACACTTTAACAGTAGTTATGTACAGAAGGACCGGTCACCGATCGAGAATGATCCAGAATTTCATCTGCCGCCATTAGAGGCAATGGAATTAGTGCTGTCATATGATTAATCGCATCCAAAATAAAAGTTTTTGTTCACATAATATATGTGTGTGTACTGAGTATATTTATTATGTATATATAAATACAAACACATACAGTATGTATTTTGAAAGTATTTACATGTATATATTTATATTCATATAATTTTCGTAAATATATGCATGTGTGTGTATTTATATATACATAATAAAAATACACAGTACACACGCATATATTATGTGAACAAAACGTATTATGGATGCGATTAATCACGATTAATCATTTGACAGCACTAAATGGAAGATCAAGAGCGATCAAATCACACTGAATGATTCATTCGCAAATCAGACTGATGCGATCGATGTGAAGCAAGTTTCGAATGCTGAATTTTGTTGCTAATTATTGTAAAAGAATGTCATACTTAGGTCATAGGGCTGAATTTCTAATCGCGATTACAATTACAGATGCCACAATTACTGTTAGAGATCTGTCGTGTGCGTCTTGTGTTCCCGCCTCCTGTTTCCATATATGGTTAGTTTCATGTCGTTATTAGTTAATTCGTGTCCAGGTGTGTGTGATTTGTTTATGTGTATTTAAGTCCTGTCTTTTGTATTCCATTTCGTCTGGTCTACTCGTTATTCCCGGTGTGTCTACCTTGCCCTGTCTACCCTTGATGTTGTCATTAAAGACTGTTATTTTGTAGTACTTCCTCGTCTGCGTGTTCCTCGTCTCTCCCTGCTGTGTGCACCGTGACAGAAGACCAGACCAAACAGTAAGCGTCGTCCTTCACCTCGTTTTGATTTGTTCGTTTTTTCTAGTGTTTTGTTTGTTCCTGTGTTTTGTCCCTCACGGCCCTCATGCCCGCGGTTCGCGGGAGTTTACGCCGCCGTTCGCGGCTTTCCCATCCCGCGGTTCGCGGGACTTCAAGCCCGCCGTTTGCGGGAGTTTACGCCGCCGTTCGCGGCTCTTCCATCCCGCGGTTCGCGGGAGTTTACGCCGCCATTCGCGGCTCTTCCATCCCGCGGTTCGCGGGAGTTTACGCCGCCGTTCGCGGCTCTCCCATCCCGCTGTTCGCGGGAGTTCTCGCCGCCGTTCGCGGCTCAGCCATCCCGCCGTTCGCGGGAGTTGTCGCCGCCGTTCGCGGCTCTGCCGCCGCCGTTCGCGGATCAACCAGCCCTCAGTTCCCAGGAGATGACGCCACCATCCACGGCTAACCCTAGCCCACTGGCCTGCCTCTGACTCAATGCCCGCCGGCCTGCCTCTGACTCAATGCCCGCCGGCCTGCCTCTGACTCAATGCCCGCCGGCCTGCCTCTGACTCAATGTCCGCCGGCCTGCCTCTGATTCAAGCTCGCCAGGAGTGCCGCTGACTCAAGCTCGCCGGATTGCCGCTGACTCAAGCTCGCCGGATTGCCGCTGACTCAAGCTCGCCGGATTGCCGCTGACTCATGCCACTGGTCGTCGTTGGCAGGGATAGCCAACGCACCACTTGGGTTTCACGCCGCCGTCCGCGGCCCACCTGTGTTCACTTGCCTCTGGTACGCGGGGAAAGCCAACCCGCCGTCCATGGTTCACTCGGCCCGCTGCCGGCTGTGGCTCCCTCCAGCCCGCCGGCCCCTGCCATTGTGTGGTCAAGCCAGCCGGCTGCTGCCGTTATTTGTCAAGCCAGCCGGTTATGGTCTCGCCAGCCGGCCGCTGCCGTATTGACAAGCCAGCCGGCCGTGGCCGTATTTGACAAGACAGTGACCTAGGTCTTTTTAAGTACTGTGTGTGTGTGTGTGTTTAGCCCCGGAGGGCTCCTGGTACCCCTAAGTTGCCCCATGGTAATTTTTTTTGGGGGGTACAAAGGTCCCGGCTGTTGTGGACCACCATGGACCACCGGCCTTGGCCTCCTGAGCTCCCTGCTCCACCTTGGCTTCCGTCTGTTTGTTCCACTCTGGAGGCCCCGTCCTGTGTATGTATCCATGTCTGTCCTGAGGGGCCTCCAGAGTGCCCACCCCCCCTCCCCGGTGGAACTGTTACGGCTCGGGTCGAGCCTTCCGGGAGGGGGGAGTTATGTTAGAGATCTGTCGTGTGCGTCTTGTGTTCCCACCTCCTGTTTCCATATATGGTTAGTTTCATGTCGTTATTAGTTAATTCGTGTCCAGGTGTGTGTGATTTGTTTATGTGTATTTAAGTCCTGTCTTTTGTATTCCATTTCGTCTGGTCTACTCGTTATTCCCGGAGTGTCTACCTTGCCCTGTCTACCCTTGATGTTGTCATTAAAGACTGTTATTTTGTAGTACTTCCTCGTCTGCGTGTTCCTCGTCTCTCCCTGCTGTGTGCACCGTGACAATTACATAATCATTCAAAGCAGCAATTAATCGTTCACTGATGTAATTCTGCGTGCTTAAGATGTATTTTTATTCTTTCTACAGGTTATATTAAGGGTTTTTCCATTGTTTATTTTTAGTATAACATTATAATACCATGCCTATTTTTACTTTTTTATTTAAAGAAGAAACCGATCCAATGTAAAGCTTAATACTATAGAAAAGCAATAAAAGTTTTTTTTTCAGTTAGAGTGTTTTCAGCTGGTTATTTTTACATAAATATATGTTATATGTAATTGCTCCAAACAATGGTATAAACATCATTCAGTGTAAATTGTGATAATCATAATTAATAATCACAATTACAATTTCAAGTGAATAATCGACAATTATGATTTTTGCCATAATCATGCAGCCCTAAAATTGACTGCCACTAAAGGCTGGCCCACACTAAAAGATTTTTACAGTCTTATCAGATTTTCACAATGTGAGAGACCACAAACGTGACAAAGAAAATCATGGATTTAACAGTTTTGTTTCTATATTGTGTATTAATGTCCATGCATCACCTTTGCTCTGTTAGTTTCATATGTTATAAACTAGTCTGTTTGCACAGCTTTTCTCTTAAATTGTTAACCCAATTTTGACCTGTGTGATGTCTGTATATTGCACTTTTATAGTATTTGCTGCAAACATGTTTATGCAAAAAAAAAAAAGTGACTGTGTGTGTGTGTGTTTGTTACCCTGTGTCTTCTGTTGGTTTAAGAGTAAACTGGAGCTGGTTAGTCACTGGTTGACCTTTCAGCCTGTATTTCACAGTTACTGCTCCTTCTGTCTCTCCTGAACTCTGTGACGAGAGAGAAACAGAAAATAATGTGAGGATTTGGTGATTTCACACTCTTCAATTACTTTCTTACAAGGGCCAGTGTTGCATCACATCTGAGTTAGGACAGGCTGTCAGGCAGTGCAGAAACTTTTCTGAATCACAGAAACACAAAATGATTTACTTCAATGAGAGGTGGTGTACAAATGTAACTGTGTTAAAGAAGATGTGCTGTTCTGATCTAGAAATGCTCTTCATTAACTGTAAGCCATTCTATTCGCCGCGGGAGTTTTGCTCGTTCATTCCCATGAGTGTTTACATTCCTCCACAAGTGCACGTGAGCTCAGCTTTACAGACTCTCCGATCAGATCACAGAGACTCTGTTTTAATCATTCTCAGGGACTTTAATAAAGCAAATCTCTCCCGTGAACTGCCAAAATACAGACAGCATGTTACATGTCCCACCAGAGACAGTAATATATTGGATCACTGTTACACAACAATAAAGGAGGCATATCACTCTGTCCCACAGGCAGCATTAAGACTCTCTGATCACTGTTTGGTTCATCTTATACCAACCTACAGGCAGGAACCGAAATCAGCTAAACCTGTACTAAGAACTGTTAAAATATGGACTAATGAAACAGAGCAAGATTTACAAGCCTGTTTCGAACTCACCGATTGGAGTGTTTTTGAAGCTGCTGCAAATGATCTGGACGAGCTCACAGAGACTGTAACATCTTATATCAGTTTCTGTGAAGATATGTGTATTCCTACCAGGACTCATTTAACTTACAACAACGCCAAACCATGGTTTACTGCAAAACTCAGACAGCTCCGTCAGGCCAAAGAAGATGCTTACAGGAAGGGGGACAAAGTGTTGTATAAACAGGCCAAATACACACTGGAAAAGGAGATCAGAGTGGCAAAGAGGAATTATTCTGGAAAGCTAAAGAAATAATTATCTTCCAGTGATTCTGCTTCAGTGTGGAAAGGTCTGAAAGACATCACCAATTACAAGACACCATCCCCCAGCACTCTGGAGAATCAACAACTGGCAGACGATCTGAATGAGTTCTACTGCAGGTTTGAAAAAACACCATTCACACCTCCTGCAACCCCCCTCTCCCTCCCTCCTACACTGCAGATCAGCGAAGTTGATGTGCGCCAGGTCTTCCGGAAGCAGAAGAGGAATAAAGCACCAGGCCCAGATGGTGTGACACCAGCCTGCCTGAAAACCTGTGCTGAGCAGCTGGCCTCCATCTTCATACAGATCTTCAACAGATCACTGGAGCTGTGCGATGTCCCCTTATGCTTCAAACGCTCCACCATCATCCCCGTCCCAAAGAAACCCAAGATAACAGGACTTAATGACTACAGACCTGTGGCTCTAACGTCTGTGGTCATGAAGTCATTTAAAAGACTGGTTTTGGCTTATCTGAAGGACACCACTGGACCCTTATTGGACCCCTGCAGTTTGCCTACAGAGTAAACAGGTCTGTGGATGATGCAGTCAACATGGGACTGCACTTCATCCTGCAGCATCTGGATGATGTGAGGATCCTGTTTGTAGACTTCAGCTCCGCTTTTAACACCATCATCCCGGACACCCTTCAGAATAAACTGACACAGCTCTCCGTCCCTACCTCCGTCTGTCAGTGGATCAACAGCTTCCTGACAGACGGGCAGCAGCACCCGCACCATCAGCACTGGTGCCCCTCAGGGCTGTGTTCTCTCCCCACTGCTCTTCTCCCTGTACACCAACGACCAAATCTCTAAAGACCCCTCTGTCAAGCTCCTGAAGTTTGCAGACGAAACCACACTGATCGAGACGAGTCTGCTTACAGACAGGAGGTTAAAGATCTGGCTGTCTGGTGCAGACTTAACAACCTGGAGCTCAACACACTCAAAATAGTGGAGATGATCGTGGACTTCAGGAGAAACCCCCCTGCTCTCCCCCCACTCACCATCATGAACAGCACTGTGACTGCAGTGGAGTCATTCAGGTTCCTGGGCACCACCATCTCTCAGGACCTGAAGTGGGACACGCACATTGACTCCATTGTGAAAAAGGCCCAGCAGAGGTTGTACTTCCTTCACCAGCTGAGGAAGTTCAACCTACCACAGGAGCTGCTGAAACAGTTCTACCCCGCCATCATTGAATCCGTCCTCTGCACATCAATAACTGTCTGGTTCAGCTCAGCTACCAAATCTGACCTCAGAAGAACTACGGAGGGTAGTCTGGACTGCTGAGCGAATCATTGGTGCAACCCTCCCCACTCTCCAAGAACTGTACTCATCCAGAGTGAGCAAAAGGGCTGGCAAAATCACTCTGGACCCCTCACATCCAGCACACTCCCTCTTTGAACTGTTACCGGGGACTAATCGGGAAAGTGATTAGTCACCAGAAGAGAAGGACGGCAGCTCGCGTAAGTCTTGTAATATTTTTTCGCAGTTCTGTTGTTTAAATTATTTACTTGCTGCTAGGAAGGAATACATCGTTTCCTACCTATTTCTATTGTGCATTTTCGTTGAGGTTTAGATTTTTGATTGCACTTGCCGGCAATTAGAAGATTTTGCACCTCAGCTAAGAACAAGCCTGTGTGATTGCGTGAAGTGTTTAGTTTTGTATACAGCAATTAGCAGTCCTTTAAGGTTATTGGCTGTGCTGAGCAGAAGCCGGCCTCAGCGACTGTTAGTATTTAAACTGCTTGGTGGCTGTTATAAGTTGGGAAAGCGATTAGTCACCAGAAGAGAAGGACGGCAGCTCGCGTAAGTCTTGTAATATTTTTTCGCAGTTCTGTTGTTTAAATTATTGACTTGCTGCTAGGGAGGAATACTTCGTTTCCTACCTATTTCTATTGTGCATTTTCGTTGAGGTTTAGATTTTTGATTGCACTTGCCGGCAATTAGAAGATTTTGCACCTCAGCTAAGAACAAGCCTGTGTGATTGCGTGAAGTGTTTAGTTTTGTATACAGCAATTAGCAGTCCTTTAAGGTTATTGGCTGTGCTGAGCAGAAGCCGGCCTCAGCGACTGTTAGTATTTAAACTGCTTGGTGGCTGTTATAAGTTGGGAAAGCGATTAGTCACCAGAAGAGAAGGACAGCAGCTCGCGTAAGTCTTGTAATATTTTTTCGCAGTTCTGTTGTTTAAATTATTTACTTGCTGCTAGGAAGGAATACTTCGTTTCCTACCTATTTCTATTGTGCATTTTCGTTGAGGTTTAGATTTTTGATTGCACTTGCCGGCAATTAGAAGATTTTGCACCTCAGCTAAGAACAAGCCTGTGTGATTGTGTGAAGTGTTTAGTTTTGTATACAGCAATTAGCAGTCCTTTAAGGTTATTGGCTGTGTTGAGCAGAAGCCGGCCTCAGCGACTGTTAGTATTTAAACTGCTTGGTGGCTGTTATAAGTTGGGAAAGCGATTAGTCACCAGAAGAGAAGGACGGCAGCTCGCGTAAGTCTTGTAATATTTTTTCGCAGTTCTGTTGTTTAAATTATTTACTTGCTGCTAGGAAGGAATACTTCGTTTCCTACCTATTTCTATTGTGCATTTTCGTTGAGGTTTAGATTTTTGATTGCACTTGCCGGCAATTAGAAGATTTTGCACCTCAGCTAAGAACAAGCCTGTGTGATTGCGTGAAGTGTTTAGTTTTGTATACAGCAATTAGCAGTCCTTTAAGGTTATTGGCTGTGCTGAGCAGAAGCCGGCCTCAGCTGTTTTCACTGTAGTCTCCTAGACTGTATTTATTTGATGTCAGAGCGCTGACGCGGAAGCGTCTGCGGAAGCGTTCAGCCGTCGTGCTCAGCCTCCTCGTGTGAAGACCAACGAGTGTAAAGACAGACGACTTTTCCTGCGCGACTTTAACCGAGCAACGACACCGGGCACACACTTAAGTAACATTTCTATCTTCCCTCACACACTCTCCTTCCCTATCCTCTATCCCTCCACCTCTATCATGTGTTTCGAAACCATTCCGGTTCTCTCTCAACCATGCTCTAAAAACACACGCAGTCGGCAGCGTAATCCTGCTAACCTACGCCCGATCGCTACATCTCCTACTACACCTCTTTCTTTCTCTGTGGGTCTTTGGAATTGCCAGTCAGCTGTCAACAAAGCTGACTTCATTTCTGCGTTTTCCTTACAATCCACTCTCAGCATATTGGGCTTGACTGAGACCTGGATTCGTCCAGAAGACTCCGCTATCCCGGCTGCTCTGTCTCACAATTTCTCTTTCTCTCACACCCCAAGGCAAGTTGGCCGGGGTGGGGGCACTGGTCTGCTCATTTCAAACAATTGGAAATACTCAACCCACTCTCCCCTGGGCAATCACAACTCATTTGAATCTCATGCGATTACTGTAACGGCTCCCATAAAACTCCAGATAGTAGTAATCTATCGTCCCCCTGGCCAAATTCTAGCAACCTTCCTAGAGGAGCTGGACGGCCTGCTGTCCTCTTTCATGGAGGATGGCACTCCACTCTTAGTCTTTGGCGATTTCAACATTCACCTAGACAGGCCTTATGCTACAGACTTCCATTCACTCCTAGCTTCATTTGATCTCAAACGCCTTACCACTACTAGCACGCACAAATCTGGCAACCAACTTGATTTAATTTACACACGCAACTGTACTACAGATAACATCCTGGTACAACCACTACATATCTCTGACCATTTCTTCATTACATTTACCTTACATTTTACTACCCAGGTGCCACCAGCTCCCTTACCGGTTACTTTCAGACGTAACCTACGCTCCCTTTCCCCCACCCTTCTTTCCTCTGTAGTATCCTCCTCTCTTCCCTCACCTACCCATTTCACATCTCTGGATGTGAATGCAGCTACTGACACTTTATGCTCTACCTTAACCTCTTGTCTAGACGACATTTGTCCCCTCTCCTCCAGGCCAGCACGGGCTGCCCCTTCTAACCCCTGGTTATCCGATGTTCTTCGTGAGCATCGGACCAAACTCAGAGCGGCAGAGAGAAAATGGCGCAAATCAAACGATCCGTCGGACCTGACTAGGTATCAGTCTTTGCTTTTGTCTTTCTCTACTGAAGTCCACACTGCCAAATCCTCACACTTCCACAACAAGATCAACAGCGCTCCCGACATGCGTGATCTCTTCAGAACATTTAATTCTCTCCTCTGTCCCCCTCCTCCACCGCCCACCACTTCTATAACAGCTGACGACTTTGCCACTTTTTTCACCGACAAAACTAGAACAATCGGTAACCAGTTCACAACTCCACACACACAGGACCTCCAACCAACCACATCCACTGCTCAAACTCCCATCTTCTCCTTCTGTCCCCTCACCGAGGTGGAAGTATCCAAACTTCTCCTCTCCAGCCATCCTACAACATGTCCTCTTGACCTAATCCCCTCTCACCTTCTCCAAGCAATCTCTCCCACACTCTTACCGGCACTCACACACATTATCAACACATCTCTCCGCACTGGCATCTTCCCCACAGCGTTCAAGCAGGCCCGGGTAACCCCACTGCTCAAAAAACCTACATTAAACACTTCTCTTTTAGAAAACTACAGACCTGTCTCTCTCCTTCCATTCGTAGCGAAAACACTCGAACGAGTTGTCTTCAACCAGCTCTCACTGTTTCTTTCACAGTACAACAAACTGGATGCTAAACAGTCAGGTTTCAGGAGTGGCCATTCAACAGAGACTGCGCTACTCTCAGTCACTGAAGCCCTGCGAGTCGCAAAGGCCGATTCCAAATCATCAGTCCTCATTCTGCTCGATCTTTCTGCTGCTTTTGACACTGTCAATCATCAGATCCTCCTGTCCACCCTCTCATCGCTGGGTATCACTGGGATTCCACTTTGCTGGTTTGAATCCTATCTCACCGGTAGCTCCTTCAGGGTGGCCTGGGGTGGGGAGGTATCCAAAGCACATCAACTGGTCACTGGGGTTCCTCAGGGATCGGTTCTTGGACCCCTCCTCTTCTCCACATACACTACATCACTCGGACCCATCATACAGGCACATGGCTTCTCCTACCATTGCTACGCCGATGACACACAGCTCTATCTCTCTTTTCAACCAGATGATCCAACGGTAGCTGCACGGATCTCAGGCTGCCTGGCGGACATCTCGGCATGGATGAAAGAACATCACCTACAGCTCAACCTGGCAAAGACTGAGCTTCTTGTCATCCCTGCCACTCCGAGTCTACAGCATGACTTCTCGATTCAATTAGGCACATCAATAATTACCCCATCAACTTCAGTCAGAAATCTTGGTGTAATCTTTGATGACCAGCTGACCTTCAAAGAACACATTGCAAAGACTGCTCGATCTTGCAGGTTTGCGCTACACAACATCAGAAAAATCAGGCGCTTCCTGACAGAGCATGCTGCGCAACTTCTTGTCCAGGCCCTTGTCGTTTCTAGGCTGGACTACTGTAATGCTCTTCTGGCTGGTCTTCCATCAAACACAATCAAACCTCTACAAATGATTCAGAATGCTGCGGCACGACTGGTCTTCAATGAGCCCAAAAGAACCCATGTTACACCTCTCTTCATCTCACTGCACTGGCTACCAGTGCCAGCTCGCATCAAGTTCAAGACACTGATGCTTGCATACAGAACGACCACAGGCTCAGCACCCTCCTACTTCCACTCACTATTACGAATCTACATCCCCTCCAGAAGTCTGAGATCTGCTAGTGAGCGACGCCTTGTGGTACCATCACAGAGAGGCTCAAAATCACTCTCCAGAACATTCTCATTCACCATTCCTGGATGGTGGAATAATCTTCCCACCCCTATCCGGAATGCTGGATCCCTATCAATCTTCAAGCATCAACTGAAGACTCATCTCTTTCGGCACTACTTGACTTCATCCTAAACTTGTTCCAAAAAAAAAACAAAAAACAAAAAAAAAACCTTTCCCTCTATCTTTCTCTCCTTCCCTTGCTAGCTTGTACCTATTTGAACAATGACTGAGACTTGGTGATACTAGCACTTCCTCTGTCTGATTGCCTCTTCAAGATGAATCGCTTTATGTACTCCCCAATTGTAAGTCGCTTTGGATAAAAGCGTCTGCCAAATGACTAAATGTAAAATGTAAATGTAAATGTTACCATCTGGTCGACGCTACAGATCTCTGAGCACCAGAACGACCAGACATAGAAACAGTTTCTTCCCCCAAGCAATCCATCTCATGAACACTTGACAATCAACGTGGAACACACAACATTATTATACATTATTTATTCATCACACATACTTATTTTCATTTCAAATTTGCACATATCATACCTGTACACACATTATTTTCTATATTATATTGTGTTTTTGCTATTTTGTACATTGCCTATTTGTATATTATTATTATTTTTATTATCTGTGTCCTGTCCTGTTGCTGTCATTCTGTTGCACTGTGGAGCTTCTGTCACTATAACAAATTCCTTGTATGTGTAAACATACCTGGCAATAAAGCTCATTCTCATTCTCTCATTCTCTCACATAAGTAACACAGGTATATTTGTAGCAATAGCCAACAATACATTGTATGGGTCAAAATGATTCATTTTTCTTTTATGCCAAAAATCATTAGGATATTACGTAAAGATCATGTTCCATGAAGATATGTTACGATTTCCTATCGTAAATATATCAAAACTTAATTTCTGATTAGTAATATGCATTGCTAAGAACTTCATTTGGACAACTTTAAAGGTGATTTTCTCAATATTTAGATTTTTTTTTTTGCATCCTCAGATTCTAGATTTTCAAATAGTTGTATCTCGGCCAAATACTGTTCTATCCTAACAAACCACACATCAATGGAAAGCTTATTTATTCAACTTTCAGAAGATGTAGTATACAACTCAATTTCAAAATATTTACCCTTATGACTGGTTTTGTGCTCCAGGGTCACATTTTGTATGTTGCCTGCAGGCTACTAATAATTAAAACATTTAAAGCTCTGACCTGTCCTTTAATCTGAGCGTAGATGAGCGCCCTCTGACCCTGGAACAGAGCATTGATGGGTGGGGACAGCATATCCACCGTCACGCCCTCAGGAACGGTCCAGTTCACAGAGATATTATCCACGGCCGGCTGAAGAGCAAACCTGAGCGACTGCATCACCTGATGGATAAGAGTGGGTTGTAAATATACCACCCTAAACCTCTTATACTGAGTATCTGTTTCTGCAGCAGGTCTTACTTTAGGCTGTATGCGGTCAGTGCCTGTGATGAACTGAGCATGACCAGAACCTTCTCTGGCCATTCCTGTGACGAGAGCCGTACTCGCACCCTCACCGATCCCGAAGGAGAAACACCTGCAGACACAAGAGCAGCTCCAGTGCTGAGCTTCTGACATTACCTAGCCCTGGAGTAAATGAGGAGGACTGAAACAAATGAACACACCTGTGAGAGTAAACGTGACTCTTCACCAGATCCAGCACCTCCTTAGTGTTCCCCACCTCTCCATCAGTGAAGACGAACAGCTGAGAGAAAATCAGTCTCAGGCTCACTGATGTTCAAAACGAGTGTTTAAATGATCAATATGTTTGGCTGTACCTGTCGGGGGTGATCCGGGTAACAGGGCTGAGTGTAGATGTGTTTCAGAGGCTGTAGGATCTCTGTGCCGCCCATATCTGCGCTCATGCTCTTTACTCTCCTTTGAGCCTCTTCCATCGTGACCTCACTGTACACCACACTCTGACTGCAACGACACACACCACAATCTCTCTCAAAACCACTGCTAAACAACATGAGTTAATTCCTGAAGAACAACTAACATCCAGTTACTGACGGGAAGAAGGACTCAAAGCAAGAGCCGAATCCGTAGATGTTGAAGTAGCATCCCATGGGCAAACTCTTCAGCAGCAGCAGCAGCGTGTCCTGGAGAGACACAAGTACAGATGAGTTCAGTGACTCAATACAACTCAATTGATGTGTCATATCTGAAATCCTACACCTTACTCTTGCGCTTTCGATGCGCGACTGTGCATCTTTCCCATGATGCATCTCGCAGCTCATACTGCCGGATCTGTCGACCACAAAAATGAACTCGCCCTGAGACGCCAGTGATGACATCACATCCACAGGGAACTCTGGGTACAAACTGATCATGAGCGCCGGGTCGCCCATCAGGGACCCTGAAACACAGTGTATATGGCCTGAATTCAGTATGAACCGTGTTACGCTGTACAAAGAGAACAACTCAAGCCTACACTTTTTTGTGTGAAAGAGCTTTTACATTTGCCAAAAATAAAACTTTTTATATTAAAAACAAACAAGCAAGCCCTGACCAGATTTAAAAAGTAATGCAAAAGTAACGTAATGCATTACTTTCTGTAACTGAGTAATGTAATAAGTTACTATTTTTTAGGGAGTAATGCAATATTGTAATGCATTACTTTTAAAAGTAACTTTCCCCAACACTGAATATGATCTTTCTGTTCAGAACTACAAGCTATAAATATATATTTATGCTCATTATGGTTCGAAGTGAGTTTAAAATACAAATAGCACAATAGCAAACCAGAGAAAACTGGCTATTGCCTTGCGCGTTAAGTGAAATAATTAGCAGATTTCTCCACATGAAAGACCCACAAAACCTCTTTTCTCTCTAATACAGTAGGAAGAACTGTTAATGGTGCAAATGAAATTAAATGTGGTGTATATAGAGGGCCGTGAAACAGAGACAGGATGTTTATCTTGCTGTAGAGCAAAATCAGCACTCGCTTAGTGAGACATGGACACAAATAACAGCCTTCATGAAGAAATTCTGACAATATCAGATATTTTACATTGCTCATAAGAGCTTCACACTCACCAATGCAGTCTTAATGTTCATTTTAGGGTGAGCTGACCCCTTAAGTCACATATTAGCAGTGTATTTACAGCATACCGACTTCATGTTCAAATAAAATCATCTACCTGTCTGAGCTGCAGCCGCTCCAGCCTCCACCACAGCAGTGGGCTGATGGGTGTTCTCATAGTACAGAAGCAGCTCCACATCCTTATTGAACCGGTGACCAGCGCTCAGATTCACCTACACACACACACACACACACATTACAGACTTCTGCTGATGGTACAAGCATGAAAACTGCACACACACACACACACACACACACACACACACACACACACACACACACACACACACACACACACACACACTCACACACACACACTCTCACACTCTCTCTCACACACACACACACACACACACACACACACACACACACACACTCACACTCATACACACACAGTACCGTGGCGTGAGTGTGCTGTGCGTCGAGGAACTCCAGAGGATCCAGAGGGCAGCTGGACTCCAGTCTGGAGATGCGGTCTGAAGATCTCACTTCAACACTCAGAGACAGAGTGTAAGGAATAACAGATGCTGAGGAAACTTCTGGAACACCGGCCGCTGAGGCTGAGATGATCACATGGACAAACAGAGGTATACTATATAAAACCAGTCAATGTAGACCTCAACAGCTGAAGCAGAAATGTTTCTTGAGCAGCAAATCAGTATATTAGAATGACTTCTGAAGGATCATGTGACACTGAAGACTGGAGCACTGATGCTGAAAATTCAGAAATAAATTACATTTGAACATAATTAAATTTACATTTATATTTATGCATTTAGCAGGCGCTTTTATCCAAAGAGACTTACAGTGCATTCAGACTCTACATTTTTTTTATCATCATGTATTATCAGTATGTAACATATATTCACATAGAAAACAGCTGTTTTAAATTATAATAATATTTCAGAATTTGTACAGCATTTTTGATCAATTAAATGCAGCCTTGATGAGCAGTAGACACTTCTTTCAAAAGTTAAACATATCTGAATTATAAGTGTAAAAAACCTAGTGAAGATGTGGACAGTTACTGTTCTGGACGATATATGATTTAGGGATGCAACGATACAATTTTTTCAGAACCAATTCGAACCAGAAAATTCTGAGTATCGGTCGATACCGATACAATCCGATAAATATAGACAATTTATTTTCTATAAAAAATGAAAAAAATTATAATCATAATCTATGACAAAAATACTATTATAAACTAGGTTAGTGGATAATTCAGCAGCAAAAGTTATTCTAGAAAAAGCATGAGTCCACAATAATTTTATAAAATCTAAAACTTTACAGTATTGAAATAACATTATTTAGTGGGGAACAAATATAAGTGAATAAGTGTAGGACTAAATCTGGTAAAATGTTACACGTTGCTCTTTCTATTGTTGTAAAATACATTCATGAAAAACAAGTAGATATTTATATACAAATATATACTATAAAATTAAAAGCCATTTCTTTTAAATAGAGGAAGCAACATATGACATATATGCCAATCTATCAAATATTGCTGCCACCATTACTGTGCTATACATTAGATTATTAATAGTCTTTCTTCTTCTGTCCTATCAAGAAAGGCTATTAATAATCTTTCATTTCAAAAGTATTGTAATATAAATACAGAGTGGGACAGAGCACTTATGCACATCCCATGTACAAGAACTTTATGGTGCTTTATAATGTTTTTGTGTCTCTTGTGGGTCTTAACAATAACACAGAATAGTATTTGCACAATATCGGATTTGGATCCATCTCATCTGACTGATACTTGATTCAGCAGAAAATGCCAGTATCGGAGCCGATACCGATACTGAATATCGGATCGATGCCTCCCTAATATGATTATGATCTCAGTGTGTGTTGTTAGCTGGAATCAGGTAAACTGTGCACCTGCTGGTGTGTATCTGGGGTTGAGTACAGCCGGCAGACAGAAGCGCAGGGCGTTGTCGGCCTGAACGCTGAGCTCAATGATGTAGATGATGGTGATGATGGCAGTCTGACCCGGAGACAAACAGCCGACATTCAGTCTGAACACATCCGGACTCTGATCGCTCTCTTCCAGCAGAAACGCCTGGTGACCCGAACTCACAGCATCATCATACTGATCCCGCGCCTGTGGGAGACAAACACATGCATAAACACCAGAACAACCCAACTTACTGTTATTCCAGATAACATGGGCATAGAGCCACTGTCCTCCAGAGTTTAGCTCCAGCACACAGATGAGTTTGATTAGGGTCAGGTCTGAGATAAAACACAACACCGCTGCTGTTTAGACTCACGCTCTGTTTGTCCTGCACCTCCGCAACAATCTCCTGCTCTCCGATCCTGGCGCTGAAGTGGCAGACGGCGGCATCGGCGGGCAGCGGGAAGACAAACACGGCCTCCAGCGGACGCTCCTCCTCATTGACATACTGCAGACTGGAGCTGACTGAGGCCACATGATCCCGAACCTGCAGCTGCACCGAGATGCTCTTCAGAGGAACTGAGAGAAACACACAAACATCTCAACACTCTCTTCAGAAGATCTGCACAAACACACAAACATCTCAACACTCTCTTCAGAAGATCTGCACAAACACACAAACACCTCAACACTCTCTTCAGACGATCTACACAAACACACAAACATCTCAACACTATCTTCAGAAGATCTGCACAAACACACAAACACCTCAACACTCTCTTCAGAAGATCTGCACAAACACAAACATCTCAACACTCTCTTCAGAAGATCTGCACAAACACACAAACACCTCAACACTCTCTTCAGACGATCTACACAAACACACAAACATCTCAGCACTCTCTTCAGAAGATCTACACAAACTCACAAACATCTCAACACTTGGAAATAGGACCTCAGACACCATCATTTTGACATGGTGTGAGGACAACAACCTCACCTTCAACACAGACAAGACAAAGGAGATGATAGTGGACATGAGGAAGGAGAGGAGAACTCATCAGCCACTGTTTATCCGAGATCTTGAAGTGGAGAGGGTGAGCAGCTTTAAATACTTGGGGGTCCACATTGGACACTCAACACCATCCAGCTGGTTAAGAAAGCACAACAGCGGCTGTACTTCCTAAGGAAGCTGAGGAAGTTTGGCATGTCACCTAAGATCCTCAGCAACATCTACAGCTGTGTTGTTGAGAGCATTTTGACCAGTTGCATCACTGTGTGGTATGGCAGCACTACAGTGAGGGACCGCAAACGTCTGCAGAGTGTGGTGAAGACTGCCGAGAAGATCATCAGAACTCCGCTGCCCTCTCTGCAGGCCATTTACCATCGCAGAGTTCACAGGAGAGCTTCCTCCATCCTTAAGGACCCCACCCACCCACAACATGGACTATTCACACTCCTACCCTCAGGACGGAGGGACAGGAGTGTGAAATGCAGGACCTCCAGATTAAGGAACTCCTTCTTCCCCTCAGCCATTACACTTTTAAACAGGTAGCCAGTGGACACAGACTAGTCTCACATATCTCATAGAATATGTAGACTGAACTGCTACAGTTCAATTTTGCACATTTGTTAATGTTACTGCTGCTATCTCTTATCAAGTAGCTCAATCTTGATTTGCACATTATTAATGTTAAGAAGAATTATACACAATTCTTCTTAAACAGTTAAAACAGTGTGGTACAATCAAGGCACTTCATTGTCTATAACTTTTTATATTTTTGAGCATTATCAACTCTGGATGATGGATACTAAAGCCCAAAGGGTCTTCTTTCCAAATACACCAAAATTGTGTGTGTGGCACACTGAAGTCAGGAACTGTTACCATTTAAAGTTAGTTAGTCATTTTCAGTTGTGAGTCCCAATATGGGGGGTGCTGGTTAACAGGTTAAAGTTGTTATTGTAAGAAGGAAGTGGAGAGTTTGTACCTGGCACATTTTTCTCAGAAACCAGACCACAGCAGTTCACCATAATGACGCTCTGTAAAAACAAATCAGCTTTACTGCACGTTATATGTGACCACAAAAGCAGTCATAAGTAGCACAGGTATATGTGTAGCAATAGCCAAAAATACATTATATGGGTCAAAATCATCGATTAATTTATTGTATGCCAAAAATCAAAGTCAAAGTCAAAGTCAAAGTCTGCTTAATCATTCAATTTTAAAATTTAAATTTTAAAAAATCATTCAAATCATTAAGATATTAAAGATCATGTTCATGAAGATATTTTGTAAAGTTCCTACCATAAATATATCAAAACTTAATTTTTGATTAGTAATATGCATTGCTAAGAACTTCATTTGAAGAACTTTAAAGGTGATTTTTCTCAATATTTAGATTTTTTTTGCACCCTCAGATTCCAGATTTACAAATATTGTCCTATCATAACGAACCATACATCAATGGAAATATTATTTATTCAGCTCTCAGATGATGTATAAATCTCAATTTCATAAAATTTACCCTTATGACTGCTTTTGTGGTCCAGGGTCACATATTTCATGTAACTTGCATATTTGTAACATTGTAAACACACACACTTATGAAACCACTCTGTTTCTAATCATCCCGCGCTGAGCGGGACTCGAACCCGCGTCGCAGGCATAGCAGACGGGCGCACTAACAAGATCAAAACCGTGACTCCTAACATCAGCTGCTCTTGAGATCAGGGAACGGTTTGCCCGCACAGCTGGACTCCTTTACACTTAGAAGAATAATAGTAAGTCATTGCAATTTTAAATGTGATAATTGAATAAAAAAAAAATTATAAATAAAAAAAAAATTATAATAAGAAGAAACTGCAAGCGATTAAATTGCTTTCTTACAAAGTGAAAGTAAACAGGAATCAAGTCTTACTGCTTTTATCAATCCTCAGTCAGTAAATAAGATGAAGTTGTCTTTCTTTCTGACTGCGTCCAGATGTTTCAGGAAGAATCCTATGATTTGGAGAAAGTTTTCAAGTTTCAAGTTTTATTTGTCACATACACGACTATACAGAGACTGTATAACCAGCAGTGAAATGAGAGTGAAACTACTTTGTCTTCTTCTTTCGATTCAGCAAACCAACATATTGTGCATTTCTGCCACCTACTGAGATGGAGTGCAAGCATCAATGTGGAGTAAAACCCAAATTCTTTTTATTAGATTTATGGCCTTTAAGAATTCTAATAAAATCTTGAAAACTTGTAAAGAGGTTATTAATAAATTCTGAAGTGACAAACCATTTATAACCAATGACATGATTTGAGTTTCTGGAGCACATTTAAAAACAACAGTAGTTGACCAAAGTGCTGTGACAAAGGGTCATAAAACAAACAACAATGATAAGGTACTGTACATTGTCTTTCATGATTATATCTGATGCACTATAACAGAATGTGCTCCACAGTCTCTGGATTTCTACAAGTACTACATAAACCTGAGTCATGTTTCCTAATCATATGTGAAGAATGACTGAGTGACGCAGTCAAGTCACCTTTATTTATACAGCGCTTTTCACACTACAGATTGTGTCAAGCAGCTTTACAGTATTAAATAGGGAAAAAAATAGTGCAAAAAAAATTATTTTAGATTTTTTTTCCCCATTTCCCATTAATTTCCTATGGTCAGTGATTTTTGACCAAAGACCATGAGTGTGACTATTATTTTTATGCCCACTTAGCCTGTTCGAATCATGCCCTACATTTTTTTTCTGTGTTCATATTCCAAGTGTCATATAATTCCACCGCAGGAACTTTCCCCAGGAACTAGGGACTTTGGGCCGGTACTCTGTGTGTTTCCAATCTATCAATAAATGTACACACGTTGTCCTCTGCTTCTGATGCTAGCGCTGCAGAATGAAGAACACGCTGAATAATGCTGACCCGGGGAGGAACCAAAGCTTGCAGCCGTTTTCAAATGAGTTTTAAAGGGGACTGAGGTGATCACAAAATGTGTGTACAGATTACGGAGCTAAGCGCAATTGTTTAGGGTGGCAACCAGCCTGGGGTGGCACAGAAATATTCATTATTTCAATATAAAAATGTGGTTGACTATAAAGTACTAGACTATTTTAGTGCCTAAAACACTGTTAAATACAATTCATTTCTACTTAATTGTATTATTATTAAGTAATACTGAGTGAATATGACAATTTTTGTATTATTCCTCACCTCCAGGTATTTTAATAAAGGGCTCACTATAGCTTTATTGCTCTGTCAGTTTGGTTCTAGTTCTCAAAACCCCCAAAAACTTGTTCTCTAACATTACATACTCATGACATGCATTTAGTGATAAGAATGTGAAAAAGGCCGGAAGACAACAGCACATAAATGCCAGAATGTAAAATTATTTTTTTTATGCATTTAAATGGTTTCATTTTCATTTGTACTTTTAAAATGAATGATTTTTTTTTTTTGTATAAGTGCACTGTGCTCACATTTACTTGTGCATTAAATTACAAATTAAAATACATATCAGCTTGCGCCTTATTGTGATCTGGAATTGCACGATAGCCTATTTTAGTATGCATTTGACAGACTTTCTGAAATGTAATGCATACACACATGCATGCACAGTTTGCAGCTTTAATCGCCTTTTTGATAATTTCATGACAACAGAACTACGTCGTATGCTCATAGTTTCTTGTACGCTTATTTATGATGACGTGATCAGAGCACAGTGACGGCTGACAGGACAGGAAAGTTTGTTTTACTGACATATAGCCTAACAGCATCTCATTGTTCTACCGAAGCTCATTTGGCTGGTTTACCTTTTCCGAGCTCATTTGACTCGCACCTAGTGCTGAGGCAAAGCTGAAGCACGTGTCTGAAAAGTCTCCCGTTTGATGTGGATGCAAAAAAATACACTGGTTCCACGTCTTAGTAAATGCATTTCTTGTCAGGAAAAAGGGGACAAAAAGTGCAGTTTTGAGCAGGGTGGCCAAGCTTAGATCAGTGGTGACCATGGACACCCCTGACCACCCCCTGGCTCCACCCCCTGGTGTGCGGTCATGTTGGGTTAGACCAGAAATAAAGAGCCAGAGATGCCACTGGTTTGTTTGTGTATGTCTCTCTACCAACAAAGCTAGTCACAAATGAACCCAAAGCATTGAGCTCTGGGTATCACACATATTTGTGAACTGGGTCTTATTATTGTAATGTTTCCACTCAGGGCTTACATCTCTAGCTTCCCACTCATCTGTGAGAGAAACAAGGCCTTGTTCACACTGAGATGGCATTATGGTAAAGGAAAACAGAGCTGTTTGAAAATGTGAACACGCAGTCTTCATGTTGTAGTGTGGGTTTTGGAAATGATGATTCATGTATTGTCATGTGATGCAAATTGTAAAAAACGTCCCACTGTGCTTTTACACCTTTAGCACACAGATATAAACATTCAGAAAGATCCAATAAATCAGGCAGGAATCCTCAAGATCTTCTTATATACTGTACTAATATAGCTATCAGTTACACAAACACAAACTGAGTTTAATTCTCTGAGAATCGCTGCAAATCAGCATGATCTCTTTTTTGGACGTTCTGCATGAAGCATTGTTTCTGCTGCTGTCTGTCATTTTTTGACTGAATATAATCATCATATTCATACTAATGCTCAGCCATGAGATGCTTTATTGTTTGACTCTGTTTTATTTGTGAAGCTCTTTTCTCAGTTCACATTGTTTGAAAGCAGTTTTACAGAAAGTCGTTCTGTTTCGGTCTTGGTGCTTTAAATAGACTTGAAATAAAGGTGACTTGACTTGACTTTAACATCGAGCAGTTTCAGCGCTGGAAGATATACATGTTGATCTAGAACTGATCCAGCGTTTGAGATTCAGCTGTTGATTTGACAGCATGCTAACACTAGCAATCCTGACTGATCAATGCTATCAAGAGCTCAACAGATAGAGGTTCAAGATTGACTTGATTCTGTGTAAAACCCCGTCCTCTGATCACAGATAATAGTTCTGATGTTCTGTGTCTTAAAGCTCATGACTCTATGGGTCTGAATGAGTCCAGGCTACTGTTAGAAACACAGGCTGCTTTCAATTTCAAATGCTGTTGTTTCTAAAGGCTGTTAGGCAATAATATAAAATACATTATATATCCTATGTAAACAAGTAATTGTTAACTAGCCTATTACTTTATAGCAGTTATGCAATCAACCAACTTTGCATGTGTGGTGGATAGCACAAAAGACCATTTTACAAAAATAAACATTTAAGCAAACAAACAAATAAATAAACCTTCAGAGGGAGCATGACCCGGGGTCCACTTCAACCCCCCCAATGTTCAAACCAAAACTACGCCCTTGGTGCCATGTGCTCTCATGTCTATTGTCTTGACCCCACCCACCTTGTTACCTGATTATTGGTTCATGCCCCACCTGTGTGTTCCTTGTTACCCTCCTCATTTGCTCCCTATTTATTCTCCTTGTGTTTGCAGTCCCGTGCCAGATCGTCGTCGAATGTTGTGTGTGCTTTGTGTCCAGCCTTGCCAGTCTGTTTTCCCCTACGGGGTAGTTTTTGTTTGTTTTGTTTTACTGTTAATAAAAAGCCCTTCAGTTCTTGCAATTGAGTCCTCGCCTGCATCCCTGCACCCGCACCTGAAAAATGGTGGAATTTGCAGCTTCACACTTGTGAAATGAACTGGACTTTGGGGGTCAATCGTGCTAAAGCATGGATCAGATCCCCTAGTGTGAGTACATCCTAAATCTAAGTGAATAGCCGATAGCACACCAAAACTATAACCATAACAGCACAAAAAAATATGAATGATAAAAACATTGACAGCCAATCAGAATCATTTCTGCTTTAAAGAGCTTGAGCATTTAAAGTGACACAACTACATTGTATACTTAGAATACACTAATATAGTTATCGTTATTTAATATTGTTCTTGGTGTAAACAGGCCTTAATAGTGTTACTTCTCTGGATGGCCAATTTCAAATGTGTTTTGTGTATTTTCAAAATACAAAATACTGTATTTGTATTTAAATACATTTTTCCACACAGTATTTTTATTTTAAATACATTGATGTATTTGTGCCCATCTCTGTATATAAGCCTAACAATTCTATTTCAGCAGAAGGGATTTTAATTGTTGAGGACAAATTACCGCTTTGTTCGAAATCATATCTACAGAAAATCTATTCCAGCATCTTCTTTTAAATGGATGGCATTGTACAATGTTAATTGGAATGTTGCTTGGTCTCTTCCACACAAATATTTATTAATAAACAAAATAAGTCACATTTAAAATATTACATAGATGCTACCCTTGTAATAATGTACTTAAGTATATGCAAAATATTGAAATAAAGTACTTTCTGTTATATAGAAGAGACCATTGTACATATTTTTTGTGAATGTTTGCTTTAAATTATGTACCTCTCACTCCTTTATTTCTCAGATAAAACAAATGTTAGATTATTATAACTCTAACTCCTGTATTGTTAATCTTTTTATTATACTTGGCAATTTTCTTTATTCACAAGTGTACATTTTTGGGTAAGAACTCAGTACTGTCAATTTTTCTGGTTGCCTATATAATTCTTAAGTTTTGTCTTTAATGGGCATTAAAAAATCATTCAAAAGTCAAATTGCTTTCAATGTTTAACCTTGTATAATTTTCCCACTTTGGTTTGTTATTCCCAGCCGGCACATGACCGACCTTCAACGCTGAAATATGGTTGAAATAAGGTCAGTTGTTGTTTTAACGTTGAAACAACGTTAATACAACGTTTAATGCTGAACGGTTGAAAACCAGCCGGCACATGACCAATCTTCAACGTTGAAATATGGTTGAAATAATGACAGTTGTTGCTTCAACATTGAAACAACGTTGAAAAAATGTTTAATGCTAAATGGTTGAAAAGGGTTACCAAAAACACTTGCAAATCAATGTTGATTTGTTTTTTACAAGAACTGTATGTTGAATCAACTTGATGTCTTCAACAGCATACAACATAAATTTCTGCCTTTTAAATTATTATTACTAAATTATTTAAGATCATTATTATTATTTTATTAGCATTTTACAATATTTTGATCGTTAACCTATTCTAAAATCTAAAGGTATATGTTAAAATGTTATCATCATTAACAACAATAAAACTAAATACATTTTACTGCGTTTACTTTATTTCTTTGATCATGATTGGTTAATCTGGCTGTCATCCAGGAAACTGGCCAATGAAACTGTTCGCGCCTTTCTCAGTTTGAAAATATGACCGTTATTATCGTCTTTCTGAGTGAGGCGGCTGACTGACTGTGTGTGTGTGTGTGTGTGTGTGTGTGTGTGTGTGTGTGTGTGTGTGTGTGTGTGAGCTGCTGCTCGTTGAGATTGCTCGGTCGGTTCCGAATTATTTATAATATAAATATTTGCCTGTTAAATTTTTATTTTGAGCGAATTTGAGTCGTGACATGTCAACGGAGAACAAAAACTAGAATGTGAACACAGGAAGGGTCAGGTGTGATCTGCGAGGTCCTGCAAACACACGGACAAAATCAGGTAAGAAAATCGCTAACTTACCTTTCAAAAATAGTAAAGTATAATGTTACCAGAGTTTACAAATGGGTAAATGACATGTAACGTTAACCTGCTGAAGATAAATACCTGTGTCTGTGTGTGTGTTTGTATTGTTTTATCACAGATGCTAATGTTGTGTGTTGCTAGTAAGTTGTGCTACGTTAATGTCTGTCTTAGAGATTTTTCACATTTTTCTGATGTGAATGCCATGCATTGTGTTATATTTTTAATCGTATAATATTCTCAAAAGATAACCTACTCTGTTCATGTTTTCTAAATATCATATAATCGCAAATATAAACGAATTAAGATTGTTTAAAGCAGTGATTCTCAAAGTGTGGTATGAGCACACTAGTGCTACTCAGGCTCCCTCTAGTGGTGCGCAGAGGAATCACTAAATTAAATATAAATTAATGTTAATACATTTTAATTTAATCTTTATTTGAGTAAAGTTTTTTTTTTTTTTTTTTACAGTTAAGTATAGTACAGTTTTTATTTAACTTTTGGTGCAACACATTTTAATTTAATCATTATTTAAATTTTGTATTCACCTGTATGTAAGCACCGTGCAGTGTTAATGTTCAAACTGTATTTACAATGTTAAAGTGGCTGACAACAATAAATATTCTTATTAGGAAAAAAACTTTTCAGTGAACCATTTCTTCTTTCTCCTTGTAGATTCATCAAGGATCCAGCTGTTTATTGGTAATCTGGTAAGGAATTGTTCATCTGCTCATTGCACTGTCACTTCTGGAAGAGATTCATTGACCTTTTGTGAAAGGTTTTGATTTTACTTAGTTTAGTAAAAATTTACTTTATTTGATTTTGCTTGTTTACTAAATACACTGTATAGTTAGGATTCTGATTAAAACAGTGTAACTGGGGGCTCTGAAAAAACTGCTTGTGAATAATTTAATATTGCAAACTTTCAACTGAATACATTAAATAGGTGTTTAATGAATAGTGTTGTGCACTTTGTTTCCAACCCCACTGTTATTGAACTTAAAGTGAAAATATTGTATGTGATATGTTTTGCATTCAGTTTTCAGTTAAATATATTTCACAATATCAAAGTTGATCTTTTATGAGTATTTATTTTTGGTGTTTTTGTTATTTATACATACAGGACAGTACAGAAAGTGCACACGTGTGAGAGAGGAGGACACGGCATCAGAAAGGACCTAGAGCTGGGACTCTTTCAAGGATCACCCAAAGCACAACCACGCTATATGCACAAGGCTATTGGTTCTAACATTTTATCAGAATTTGAAGAAACATTTCTACTTAAAATATTAAATGCATTTCATTCAATTCAGCGTTTTTCCTGCGTAAAGAATTTCCTCTGGCTGTCGACAAAACTCAGACAGTCCTATCCTTTACCACCGACACGGTTTCTGTTGCAGGTTCTATTCTCAAACTGTTCTACACATTTTCACTGCACAAATGTACAAATCTCTTGTAATGAGACACATTAGTAAAACATTTTTTCACAGAAACTATAGATTTCCACCAAAATAAAAGATCAACTGGTTTCAGTCAAAAGAAGTACAAGGGTTTCTCTTGCAAGTGCAGCACAAAATATGCATGTTATGGTACAAACACTGAGTCTTTAAATGTTGTATTTGGATTTTACAGGTTTTTAACAATACATCCAAGCACAAAAACTGCAAACTAAAGTTTGGGATTATTTTCACATGTTTTATACTGTATGTTTCCAAAATAAAACGGCTGTTTTACCATTTTCAGCGTGTGGTAGTTTATTGAAGTTGATTGTAAAGCCATTGCTGTCAGTCCTTTGATTTTTAAACTTTATGTATGTGTACAGTGTTGATCTAAATGCAAACTAGGTTCTAATCGAATGTACAGTTGTGTATTCATTCATGTTGAAAGTACGACGGTGAAACAACGTCGTGTTATCAACGTTGATTCAATTTGCAAAATCAACACATAATTCAACGTTAATCCAACGTCTACAGAACGACCTTAATTCACCCATGCTGAAGGTAAGACGGTGAAACAACGTCACGATTTCAACGGTGAAACAACGTCATGATTTCGCGGTGAAACAACGTCACAATATCAACGTTGATCCAATTTGCAAAATCGAAACATAATCCAACGTTGATTCAACCATCCCAGCCGGCATTTCAACGTTGATTCACCGGTGAATCAACGTTGAAATGCCGGCTGGGTTTATTTATTTGTTGTCTTTTAGTTTATTTATTTATTTTACTTCTATCTTGTATTATTTTTGTATTTTGTCCTCTATTGTTTTTGAGGTTGTTGCAGTTATGTGCTTGTTAAGTGTTTTGGCATCAATAATAAAAAATAAAAAAATCCGAGGGAAAACCGCGGACTTGGCAACACTGAGTGGAGGTGACGTATTTATGGTCTGCAGCCAGATTAATGTGGCAGGTGCCGTCGGATGCCACTGGCAGCATCTTCCTGCTGACAGCTGCCGATTTTTCTCTGAACCCCATCTCTGGAATTTTCACCCCTAAATGGCGGCCGCGCTACCTAGTGACTGTTACCCAAAAACGCATCAGAGTTTCGCCTCTTGGGCTTCTATACTCGAATAAAATTAATAAACAAGGTTCCAGGAATTGTAATAATAACAATGCAATAAACGATATTCGAATATATCACTATATTTTTGCTCTCCTGACAAAATTAGACATGGATATCAAATGTATAGTTCTATTATTTAATCTGTTACTTTAATTTAATTAACATTGTTCATTTGAATTGTGAATTCTGCTGATTAAAAAAAAAAACTTTAGTAAATGAATGTGAAAAGACTTTTGTGCTGAAATTTGCTGAAGAAAGTGTATCCTAACGTGCTTCAGATAGCGAAAGTGAAACTAACCACAGCGTCGTATTCTTCCTGAAGGGTCGCTTCTAAATTCATTTTAAATTCTTCTGCAAAGTTTCGAGCACATTCAAAATGGTTTACCAGCTCATTATTGTAGATCTAACAGGAGAAAAAGGACATGTCAATGTGGCGAACTCGGAGGAGGAATTCAGAAACACCACAGTTGAAGAGTTGAAAAGAAAAATTGTAAAAGACATTTTTAAAGACTACGACTGTAAATCAAACACAAAAATAAACCATTATTTTACTACAGTAAGTTCGTGACCATTTTAACCATGATATTTGTAGTAAAATTATGGCAATTACAGGAAAGCCATTTTAATGAGGAAAACGTCATCTTTCCGGCTTAAGTTGATGAATATTGCTGTTTATGTTGTTGTTGTTTTTCATAGATCAATCATTCACACTGATCTACATAAACAATCAACTGAAGGATCATGTTACTCTTGGTGATCACGGCATTAGAAACAGGGATACTCTTATCATATTTATTCGTCTACCTGGTGGTGGAGGTATGTAAGTAACAACAGTATGAGTCAGCTATATATAATAAAAGTTTTAACTAGGTTATACTATGTTTGTTGGACAACAACTCAAAATCACACTATGTTATCATGTTTTGCTATATATGTTAATCCTGCAGAATGTTGACCAAAACATTGGTTTGTATAAATCTTTACTGTTAAATGAGTTTTGTGCTTCATAATAGTGTTATCATTTATATGACAGATTGTCATATGTATAGTGTGAGAACATGCCTGCTGTTTGACATATTCTCTATATTTGTGCAGTGATATTTTTCATGTTAATTTTTTCCTGAGTCATAAGTTTAGTTCGGAATGAAAAGTAAATCACAGTTTGTGTCTATGAAATTAACAACTAGCCCACGTCTCTTCTACATAATATAAATGTGAAAGTTATTAGGATGAGTGTAAAACATGTGTAATTATTGATTCAAGGCACAATATCATTCAGCTTCTGTTTCACATCATCTCTCTCTCAGGTGGACCTTTACCTGAAGATGGAGGAATTCACAGGACAGAATCTATGGAGAAACTCAAACTCAGCATGTAAATGCATTAGACTCGTGCTGAGTTCAGAGAGAAAGTTTAAAGCAGATTGAATTATGTGACTCTTATACTTATATTTGTTGATTTTAAGGAAGTAAGGATGTAACGATTCAATCTTATCACATTTTTTTTTATATAAAATGAGATTTAAGACAAATTATAAATGAAATGTGTCCTTTTATTATTGCTTGGATAAAATGCTGCATGTTTCTTTGTGAAACTGAAATATAACACTATAATAATATACTAATACAGCACTTGTATATTATTGCTCTTTTGTTGGTTTTGACTGCTTGTATTCTCCTCATTTGTAAGTGGCTTTGGATAAAAGCATCTGCTAAATAACTAAATGTAAATAACAAAACTAAATTTAAATTTTAAAACAAAACAAATAAATAAGTAACAGAAATAAAATAAATATCTTCATATAAACAAAATAAGGCTTTGTCTGCTCTTTCCATTTAAAATGACAGGCAACCACTGCATTTTAATCATCATCCAAACAAAGATGCAGCATGAGCAGATTTTAATCTAAATTAGATTATATGATTTCAAAATTTGAAGCAAAAACAGAATAGTCTGACTTCAGTTTTGTGAAACTATACATAAATATCTGCATGAAACAGAAACAGCAGACGAGCTGAATGAGACGCAGATTCATCAGAAAGTACAGATTTATACAGAATATACATTTGTATTATTATTATTATTATTGCAATAATCAAATTATTAATCTTTTATATAGCCTAGATCTGTTTTAGTAAACTCAACAACAAACAAATAAATTAAGTAAATAAATGTGTCAGAAAGAGTATAACAAAAGACGGTAACACTGTTCATTAGTTAACATTAGTTAACAACATTAGTAAACATGAACTAAGAATGAACGATACTTCTACAGCATTTATTAATCTTAGTTCATGTTAATTTCAGCATTTACTAATGCATTATTAAAATCACAAGTTGTGTTTGTTAACATTAGTTAATGCTGTGAACTAACATGAATAAACAATGAATGACTGTATTTTTATTAACTAACATTAACAAAATGAATAAAAACTGTAATAAATGTATTGTTTATTGTTTGCTCATGTTAATTAATACATTAACTAATGTTAACAAATGACACCTTATTGTAAAATGTTACCCAAAAGACAATAAAAAAATGACTATGTTCAGCTTGGGTGTGGATAATGATTTATTTAAATTTATATGCAACACAAACAGTGTTCAGATTATTATTATTATTATTATTATTATATCAAAATAAGTAATCGTATAATATCTATTTAAATAAACTCTGTGGCAAATAAATAAGTAAATAAATAAATAAATACAGCGCCAGGAAGGGCTAGTAAAATAACAATATTATTTTTTTTATTAAAAAAAAAAAAAAAAAAAAAAAAATATATATATATATATATTAGTGTGAATAAGGATTTAAATGTTTTTGCTCTAGCCTACTGGAAACATGTAACTTTAAACGATTTAATATGTTATTAGGTGTTTGTAATTAAAATTGTTCAGTTAAATTGTTAATTTTAAGAACATTAATGTGGAGTCGCTTTGGGCAGGGTTTAAAGTGGGCTAACCCTAACCCGTGTTTGTTTAAACAGCGAAAGTGCCGTGCTAAAAAGTCTCTCGTTCACGTCTACATCACATCGATTCATTTTCAGTTCTACATTCATTCTGGAAAGGTTTAAGCTCATGCAAAATGACTTTTCAGCTCTGGTTTAAAGATTGGATGAAACCAGACTGGAAAATAAAAGTCTCTGTGGCGAACTCAGAGGAGGACTTCAAGAACACTACAGTTGAAGAGTTAAAAAGAAAACTGTTGTCTGAAGATGAATGTAAGTCAAACACTTCAGTGTTGTGTTTCTATGTTATGCTCCATGTGTGGCTCTGTATTAATTAACACTAGACTATTAGCTAGCATATGTGGTGATATGCTGTGATATTAAAACAAAGACAATCTGTACGGAGTGTAGATTCAGCACTTATCAACTGAGAGGTTTGAGTGTGCAAAGAAAAACATCATTCTGAAGCCATGGTGTTTCTCATGTTGTTGTGTTTCCTTCATAGATGCAAACTCTATTCTTGCACGCTATTGCAAAACACTGAAGAAAAATCGCACACTTGGTTTCTATGGCATTAAACACGAGGATGAAATTATCAGGGTACCCCGAGGAAGTATGCATTACAAAATTATTGTAAATGATTATATTTGTCCTGTTGTAGTCTTAAACTAGCTGACCCTTTATTTCAGCCACCTATACAGTGACGTACCAGACACTGTCTTCTGAAGGGCATGCGACAACAGGTGTGTAAGTTATTTTCAGGTCAAAAGTCCACAAATGCTTGTTTTCTCTTGCAGTAGATTTGTATTTTGCATATTTACATGCACATATAACTTTCACACACCGTTTTTCTGTTTCACAAGCTTTGTGCTTTACTTGGCTGTTTGTGTAAAATACCTTTAATTATTGACCTTTGCATGATTAAAGTTAAAGGTACAGATACACAGATTTACAACAAAATATCATTCCGCTTCTGAAAGACGCTTTGTTGTTCTTTTTCACATCATCTCTCACAGTAACACGTTCATTTGAAGATGATGATGATGATGAAGATAAAGAAATATCCAGGACTCAATCTATGGACAATTTGGCTATAATGCAGAAGATGAACCACAGACCTATATTGTAGAGAATTTCATGACAGCCTCACATAATAATCAACATAAACATATTCATACTGTGGATTATCATATCTTCTATTCTGTCAGCCTCTTAAATGCCATTAGAAACAAAATAAAAATAATAGACATATGATATACAATTTAATGTAAATTGTCATTTTATCATGGCACAATTAGTTTTTTTTGTCAACATCAGTTATGAGATGAATAGAGTATAGCTATTCAGTTTAGTTTACAAAACAAACTTAAGCATATCAGTAATAAAGATTTACACAATTGGCACTGCAAAATATTGTTCAGTAGTATATACTTTGCTATTTATTTCTGTTCTCTCTAGTTTTGGGGTTGATAATGTTAAAGCATGAAATCACTTAAACAAAAAACTATTAATGTTAAATGTACCTATTAAGCTCACCAAAATCTACATTGAGACATTTTTAGTGCACAAGATATTGGTATCAGTATAAAAAGTTATGTTAAAATAAAATAATAATCTCTCACACAAAAATGTTTAATTTAATTTTAAATCACAAAAGCATTTAAATTAAGATACACATCATTAAATTCAAAAAGTCTGGCTGTGCTTAATGGGTACATTTCTGTGTTCTTTAAGCACACATCATGTTTTATTAAATTTGTAAAGAATAATTGTAAAAATATATTTTTTGAAGATACAAAGTCAATCACAAAAAAACAACAACACCAAAATCAAGCAACAAGGCATTAAATTTGATCAGTTATATATTCATAGTGAAGTGTCATCTAAACACATTGAAACATCTAGACTAGTCCACTTTCAGTTAAGTAACACATTCAAAAATCAAATAAAACAAACCAATAAAACATTTCATTCATGGGGATGAACACAGAAACTAGCCTCATTATGAAGCCTCTTATTAAGCTGTTGTTAACTTATCTATATTCTCTTATGGCTTTAATACACTACATGATTTTTGCCCTGATTTTCCACAGATTTACAGTCTGGAGAAGTTGATGCTAGTTGCCAAAGATCAGAGCCAGTCTGTAGATTTGAGTCGACAGAATCCACAGAAAATCAATTAACTTAACTCGGTGACAACCATCAGTTAATATTTAAAGTCTGTTTATGAAGTAGACGTTCAATGTGGAAGAGCTTAAAGAGAGACACTGAGCTTACTTGGAGCAGCAACAATTTTCTTATATATTTATATATATATATATATATATATATATATATATATATATTAAAATGACAGGATTTTTGCTAAATAAATAGTCTAGGTCATGTATTAAGTTAATACATATTTTAATATGAACAACTATTATTAACAATATCTATGAAATTATACATTTTCTTATTGATGTCACACTGAAGCTGTGTGATTTTCATAGTAGTGTACCCTTTAAAATCACCTTACAATAATATGAAATCTTTAAAAGTTACAACACTGTAAAACCACAGACCAGCAATAAACTGTCAATTTATAATATTATGGATATAAAAGTGCCAGCCAGTAAAGCCTGTGAAGTAATATGTTAGTGTAGCACACAATCTTATACAGCTAGTCATCTAACTGTGTTCTGTAGCATCTGTGCTGGATCTAATGTAATTATTTCCCACTGTGACGGTGCACACACGAGGAGGAAACAGGACCACGCAGACGAGGACGTAAACTCAAGATAACAGTCTTTAATGACATCAGGGCAAGACTAGGCAAGGCTGACAGACAGGAACACCGGGGAGTAACAAGTAGACCAGCCGAAATCTAACTAAACAGGCATGAACTGAATACACAGGATAATTAACACACACACAGCTGAACATACTAAACTAATAATCACATCAGACAAGGACAGGAAACAAACCATATATGGACACAAGAGGACTGCCATTACTCCCCCCTCCCGAAAGACGTGTCCCACGCCATAACAGTTCCACCAGGAGGGGGGGGGGGCGCTCTGGAGGCCCCTCAGGACAGACACGGACAGGAACACAGGACGGGACCTCCAGAATGGAACAGACAGACAGGGACCATGGCGGAGCTGGGAGCTTAGGAGGCCATGGCAGGTGGTCTTTCATGGCCATGGCCTCGTCCCTCTCAAGTGCCCTCGATTATATCCGTCCACTAAAAAAAGGTACACGAGACACTCAAACAATGGTCTATTATTGGTGAATCTCATAGGATGTCTTTACACAAGGACACAAACAATATTATCACATAATATTTCAAACATTTAATTTATACTCAAACAGTTGGTGGTGCCACAATGCCACAATCTATAAAATTATAAAGTTTCTAATATAGAAAGTATAAAATCATGAAAACTATGTCAGCCATTAAATTAATTTAAACTTAAAAAAAAAAAAAAAAGTTAATGAGCCTATATTTGTCGCTATCCATGATTGTTACATTTAACATAATTTCCCCTGCTGAAAGAATAAGCATCAACATGACCAAAAAAATCCATGCAGAACTAGAAAAACACTTTGTCAGGTTTTTCATGGTTTCAAGAAAAAACCTCATATGTCCCTTATTCCTGTTAATACTCAACAAACCATAGTTTTGAGGAACTAATGGCAGCACAAATATGAATCATGTGAATGTCTGGAACAAAAGGTTGTTGTTTAGTCTCACGCAAGGAAACTAAAGTAAATGTCATGACTGGCACCACAGAACAAACTTGGAATATAATACTTTCATTTTCATCACGGGAAAAACACATCTGGGGCCTCATTTATGGACCATTTCAACGGCTATTCGTTCATGTAAGGAAGTGACGTCTTTGGTCCTTGGACGTTTCCGGTTAGTTGACGCGCACATTCAAAACATCGGCGGGAGACGGTTTATACACAGTGATATTGCAACAGTAGTTTATTTATTCTTGCGATTAAAAATTGGCAAGATTAAAACTAGACTCATGTTGTTCGGTGGTTGGATGCTCTCTCAGGCCAGGAACTAACTTGCTGTCGGAAATTAAAGTGTTTAGATTTCCAAAAAACAAAACACAACGAGACGCTTGGATTGCAGCAGTGAAGAGAGAAGGCTGGATACCGACTAGCAACTCGAGGATATGTATACATATATATGCTATAGCACACATTTTGTATCTGGTAAGTAAACAACGTTTTTGTAAGTGAATTATTATTATTACTATATTAAGTTGTATTCCCATATGTTCACTAGTTAAGTAACGTTATGCTGAATCTAAATTTGAGCTAGCATTGTGTCTATGTAGATTGCTAGCGTTAGTGTTTTGATGTGGTTGTAGTAAAAAAGCCAGGTTTTATTTCCGTTTTCATTTCTAAATATTCTGCTGTAATTAGGAAAGTAGCAGTTTACATTAGTTGTCTAGCTATCTCTTCAGCTGACAGATGCAATGAGTAACACTTTAGAATATATGTTTTTTATTATGTAACATTAGCTACTGTATTACTGTACCTGCATTACTTCATTTATTAAGCTTTGTTAATGTTAATTCCATCATGCACTAATGTAACATTAACATTATTATTTGTAACATTTAACTTAACTAACCTGGGTTAGTTAAATATTACTTAAATATTGAAGAAATATTCTTTAATTAAAAAAAAAATGTTTTAATCCGATTTTACCATTTGATGGAATTTTGTTAATTCACAAACAAGCAATACTGGTCTTTATGAACTTTTGTAAATTTATATAAATAAATATAAATTAATTTATATAAATAAATAAATGCTGTAAAATGTTAATTGTTTTTTCATGATACCTAAAATATTTACTAATTTAAGACCCTTTTAAAAGTGTTAAAGGGTGGCATGCAGTGGTCACACTGGTAACTAGTTAGTTTATTTGTAGATATCAATTGAATATCTACAAATTCAGCTGCTAGCATGAAGTTAAGTGTTAATACAATTAAATGTTTTTTTTTTGTTTTTTTTTCATCATTCACCAAAATGCTCTTGTCTTTTGTTCAATGTTCATAATCTACACTGCAAAAAAAAAAAAAAAAAAAATATATATATATATATATATATATATATATATATATATATATATATATATATATATATATATATATACTGTATATATATATACAGGTGCATCTCAATAAATTAGAATGTCATGGAAAAGTTCATTTATTTCAGTAATTCAACTCAAATTGTGAAACTCGTGTATTAAATAAATTCAATGCACACAGACTGAAGTAGTTTAAGTCTTTGGTTCTTTTAATTGTGATGATGTAGGCTCACATTTAACAAAAACCCACCAATCTCAACAAATTAGAATACTTCATAAGTCCAATAAACAAAAACATTGTTAGTGAATTGTTGATCTTCTGGAAAGTATGTTCATTTACTGTATATGTACTCAATACTTGGTAGGGGCTCCTTTTGTTTTAATTACTGCCTCAATTCGGCGTGGCATGGAGGTGATCAGTTTATGTGTGAAAAAAATTAAAATAAAAAAACTGTTGATAACAAAAAAGGTGTCATTAGTAGACATGTTCAGATCTGAAGCTGCAAATACACACACACACACACACACACACACACACACACACACACACACACACACACACACACACACACACACACACACACACACACACACACACACACACACACACACACACACTTCAAAGTCAGATCAAAGTCCTACTGCAAGACTCCACAAAACATGTCTGAAGCTACTTGCTAGACTTGTTTATTCTTACCTGTTTGATACCATTTTACTTTTTTGAGTTAAATCATTTTTTTTATTTTTTTTTTCTCTTTGTTAGAAATAAATGATTACTCTGTCTCGTATTTACTGTAAGCTGGTAAATACACTTTCTTGGTATTTTGAAGTATTGCATTCAGTGTCACTGTTTAACATACTTACGATAAAAAAGTGCCATATAGGAGCAGCCAGTGGGTTCAAAAGTTCATAGAAATCACAAATAAGTTATTTTAAAAGTCTCCCAAGCTTGAGCTCTGAGTATCTGCTCAGTTCATCTCTGAAGGACACAAGCATAAAAGGACCTAAAAGGCACAGACGAGACCAAGTTAAGGCTAGTTTAGACTTCATGTGGGACTTCAGAAGGAGTCAGTCAAACAAGACTAATTCCTAAAAAACACCAGAACCAGGCAGACCTGAGAGAAAACATTTATTAAATTAAAACCCTGCACACTCAATGGGACTCGACCTTTCTTCTTTGTTCTTTGCAGGTTTATTGTGTGGGAAGCTGTGTTGTGTGTGTTTTTTTGTTTTGTTTTTTTTAACAAACAATGTGGTATTATAATGTCCGATTCTCACATTCTTTCTTCCTGGGATGATCATGAACTCTATGTATATGAAAATCTTCCATGTTGCATGAAAATATGCAAAGGTTATATCAGAAAAGTGACTGTGGCGGCAGAGAAGGAAAGGGAGCACAAACTTTGGCCATTGTCATGAGTGTTTTTATCTCTGCTGGCTGCCTTTTTTACTGCCACTGCTGTTGATCCTTTCCTTAATTTTGTGACTCCTGGTGATGTTTTTGATGCTTTTGTTCAGTTTGGATACTTTAACTCCACTTGTAACCCATTGATCTATGGTTTCTTCTGTCCTCGCTTTCAGAAAGCCTTTAAGATTCTCATATCCACTTATATCTGTGGCTGCAATGACTTGAGCACCTTGATACTTGAATACACCTTTAACGTTGTTTATTAAAAATTAACATGTTAATGCTATTGTAAGAAGTTGGTATACATTTTCTCTGAAGGTCTCCGCAAACAGACTAACCATCTAAATTGCTGAAATATTGACAAAACCGAAATACGATATTTGGGTGTAAAAATAAAATTATTTTACTGCAAATAGTATTGACTAAAATTAATTTAGCTTTTAGATAAAGCAGGTCATTGTTTTCCAATTGATTTATTGTTGAACTTATTTAAATGCATAATGTTGGGTATAAGACGTGTTTTTACTCGACTATTAATATAAAAAACTTAAAAATTCTGTCTATAAATATTCATCAGTCACAATCCCCTCTCTTATCCAGATAAAACTATATTATTTAAATTAAATGCACGTTTGAGCTGTCCTATCTAAAAGCAACTTGCACTGCTGACATATCTTAAAATTGGTCAGTGTCATTGTTTTGTCTCAAGATGCACACCAGTAATATTTTCAGCTTTGAGAATGAGGTTACATATGGTACATTTATGAAAGCTATTTAAATGTCCTAATTTAACTAAGGCGTACTCCTGAGCCCTGTCTGTCAAACCAGGCCCTACGCTTTTATTTTGCATTATTTAGTGTGCATTTGTCTCCATCTTGTGGACAATATTTGAACAGGGGACATTTTTTGACTAAGAAAATGAGGCAATCTTTTTGTCATATTGCTTATATAATAATATGACTTAGAGCTCTTCAACTCCTTAGCACCCACTGTCCTGCAGACTTTAGCTCTAACTTCTAATCAAACACATCTGAACCTGCCGAAAATACACATGCAGCAGTGCTGAAGCAGGTTGGAAATAAACTTTACTCTGATATAATTAATATAATAGGATTTTGCCTAATACAGGGTTCTCAGCTTCGGTCCTGCATGAAACAGATGTGTGAATAAATGTGCAGAGCAATGGGTTCCTCTGAGATCACTCATTGCTATTATTTTAAATTCACCATTCATAATATGTTGTGTAGACCTTTTTTTTTTGGCCAAGAACACCAAAAAAAAGATTGTACATTTTTACAAATGTCTTTGTCAGAAACACAAGATTTTTGTCCTATAGCCAAGAACCAAATCGTGTTGTTTTTGTGGTATTGTGGTTTAGCATGGCATTTGTTTTGTTGAAATGTGCTTTATGAAGAAACAAAGGAGTGTTGCACATGTTTTTGTGTCACTTTCTGTACCTCTATTTGTTTTGTTTCAAAAATGTTTTTATCATATTACCATATTTATATGCTACTATAAAATTTGTTTTGAAATGTAAAATGAATCCCTAAGCTGTATAAGTGTCAAGTACAAATGCCATTTAAAATAAAACAAAGTTCTCTTTTAGAAGGCAAGTAGTGAAAAATTACCACAGGCACATTGCAATGCTCATCTTTTATTATTTCATCATGCATGAGTTGTCCTGTGCTTTAAAACCGGCTATGGCAAGAGGTTTCAAGGTCCTAGAGAGAGAGAGAGAGATTAATATAGATAGTTATACAATTTCCATTTGATATAAATCCAAATATTACTCAGAATTTACTTACGATAATTAAACGTGGCAAAGCCCCCTCGGTCCATTCGGGGTGGGGATGTTCCATTGGTCTGTTCCCTCAAGGAAGAGGTGTCCACACCAGTTGCACCACCCTAAGGACGGCCCTGCGGTGTGCTTGGCAAGGCAGTCTTTGTGGGCCGGTTGCAGTGAACAATTTCAGTGGATTGCACTGCTTATGTGCTGATCCACTGGGTCAACTCTGGCACTCGAAGAAGTAGTTTAACGAAGAGAGATGCGTTTGTTGACCTTACAGTGATGCATGCAGTCTGGAGGTGGTTCTAGTTGTTGTCTGCGTGAAAGAGAGACTTAAAGATAATTATACACGTTTTTTTATATTATTTTTCTGTCATTATAAGTTAAAAAATGTGCTTTTTGGCAGAGATTCTGTTTGGATTTGATGCCTTTTGACAAGGTTCAGTCTTGGTCCTGTAGTAGCCCTAACCTTTTCACAGATGATGTTTCCACAGTTATTAACATTGTAAATAGCAATGCTTTTTTTTTTTTAAAACATTTGTTTATCTTTATAGGCTACATGTCAGTTATGTTCAGTTTTATTGTGTTTTGGTTTCGTTTTCATTGTCTCTCTTAGGTTCTTTAGATTTTTTAAATGTTCTCCACACACACATAAAACAAGTTATTTTAAGAACTGATCACTGAAAGCTTCTTTGGAAAACAAACGATGTTAACATACTACTGATAAATCATGATCCTAGCTTCATACCTGCTTCACCTTTTGTGAAGATTCCACCTGCTCCAGACCAACATATGAAAGCTGAAAAATACATATGGAATGTGACATTTAATTTAGTATAATTTAACAGTAAATCATTCTACAAAACACCTGTGAAGGCTGTTTTAGCAATATTTTGTTAAACAACTTACATGGTTTGTGGCCAAGACATAATAAGATCTCTCCTCGGGAAAGTACAAAACCATGGTAACTATTAATATTTCTGAGAAATGTAACAATGCCAGTTGTGTTACACTTACTGCCAAATGTGACCCTGGAGCACAAAACCAGCATGGGTACATTTGTAGCAATAGCCAAAAATATATTAGCTCTTTATGTTAAAGACAGGAGCATTACAAATAAAGTGTATTTATTGTTATTAGGCTATAATAATAATAATAATAATTATTATTATTATTATATGGGTCAAAATTATAGATTTTTCTTTTATGCCAAAAATCATTAGGGTTAATATTGTCCTATCCTAAGAAACAATACATCAACTGAAAGCTTATAGATCAGTAATCCTCAAATCTGGCTCATTATCCACTTTGCTGCTGAGTTTAGTTCCAACCCTGAGCCAGATTTGAGTACCCCTGTTATAGATGGTATTTTTTTTTTTTTTTTTTTTTTTTTTTACATTGATTAAATAATATTGAAATCAATTTAAAATTAAGGACAAAAAGAGCCATCCCCTATAACGACTGACTCTAAATGTTCATCATCACCATCATTATTTGCATTATTAAAAAAAATTGAAATTATATCACACATTTTGTTTTTTAATTTGTCCAAAATAAATGTAATAATCATTTTCCCAATATATTTAAAAATGACATCCCCCCCCAAATTAAAAAAGCCATAAGGACAAAATTCGATCATATTATTTTTTTTTAATTCGTCCAAAATAAACATAATAATTGTATTCCCAATATAATCACAAATTTCATCCCAAATAAAATTACAAATAGAAGAAATTCTATCATTTTTTTTTTTTTTTAATTTGTCCAAAATAATCTTAATAATTATATTCCCAATACGTTTACAAATTTCACTCAGCAAAAGATTAAAAATAAAATCGAAAGGCAAAATTCTATCAGGTTCTTTTTTTTTTAATTCGTTCAAAATAAATGAAATAATTATATTCCAAATATAATCACAAATTCCACCCAAAGCTAAATTAAAAATAGAAATGGAAGCCAAACTCGACAGCATTTCAGAAATATTAATAGTTACCATGGTTTGAGCAACTGAGAAAACAAAAGTTAATGTGTGTTATTAGACAATATTAAAGTGTTTCCATTACTTAAAAACTTACACTTAACAATAGACTTAATTGTGGAGTAAAATATGTAAACATTTGTTCATATTCATATTTGTTTGTCATCTGGGGTCTCATTTATAAAACTTCCCATTTCATCCTAAACGTGTACGCACAAAAGTTTTCAGATTTATAAAAGCATGCGTACACCAGAACCTGTACAAAAATACATTCATAAATCCCAGTCAGGGGAAGCTTGTGCATCTCCACCCTGACTCCTCCCAGAAATCACCATATATGGAGCTTACACCTCGTTTTACTATACATAACCTCATCTGCATATCATTTCCATGCATATTCCCATCCACGTGACACTAAAACCGTCACGTTACAACACATTAAGGAAATATGAGACTATACAGACTATAAATACCATTTGTGCTATAAATATTACATTGCTAAAAAAAAAATCCAATATCCTTATGTTTTAGCATAAATATATTTATTATGAAAATAAAAAACCTTTAAAATAGTTATCAGCTAAATATTTTAGAATAGAGTTGATCTCATTCTTTCCTGCTGGTCAAATAGTGTTTCAGTTGTTTTAAACAATTCAAATTAAATGTATGTAGTTTTGCTGATAAGGTGAACACCTTTTAGCTATTTTAGTGGAAACAGAGGCATATTTATTGTGGTGTAAAAACAATTGTCTGATTCGCGCATCACTGACAAAGTATTTTAAAAAGCGAACGTGCAAATCTCACCGCCGTTTTCTTCGAGTCTTATCCTTCAAATACAGTGGTATTTTTCATAATGTTGTGGAGATGCCTTCACAGGACATCAACACCTCTATGCAGCTCTTATACAGTAAGTTATTATTCAAACCGGACAATGGACCGTTCGACCACTGAATACAGCAGTGTCCGCCATAATATCGATAGTTTAAAGATGAATTATTGTGCACCTATAGCACACCTCAATGTCATTAAAACATACAAAAGCCACAGGGAAAGTGATCAAGCGCATCCACTACAAATGTCTATTTTTGGTTTAACTTCTGCATGTAATTTCAGTGCATATCTCCATTAATGATAGTGCAATATTTCATGCATTTATAAAATGTTGCGCAGAAACCATCCTAAATTTGATAATAATGATCATCTTTCGAATATGTGTATGTGTGATTCATAGAATGAAGGACCAGAAATCATCTTTCAGATGAAATCTATGAATCAAATGATCTTGAACTTGCGCGCAATTGACTGGTTTCAGCTCTCTGCTTGTAAACGACTCCTAATTAATGTCATTAACATATAAAAGATCTCCAATCATCATCATTAATAATCTCCCCCATATATATATATATATATATATAAAATATACTGTACACATACACAAATAACACTAATATGTAAGAAAAACACTCAATGCAATTGATTATCTGTTATAGGCTGTTCTATCTTTGGAAATATAACAATATACATAAGTTGTGTTAGATAAGTCAGCAAATATTAAAAGTTGTGTAGCATATAAAATAAGTGATACTTACATATACTTTCTTTAATCACCTGGAACTGATACCTAAATGTATTTTTTATAATAATGTTAAATTGTACTTTCCTGGACATCTTGGTGATTTATAGAGGATCTGAACCAATCATTCTTTGTGGGCTGTTCATGGGAGTTTCTTTGGGAGTGGAAATGAATAAAGTTAAACCTTCATTTTGATAAGGTGAGATCATAAGGAAATACGGTAGTACAAAATGACATACTTGTTGGTATAATCTTATGTAATCATGTTGACAGTCTTATTAAATATTATTTTTGAGCTGATTAGGCTGAAGATGTTATCATGTGAAGCACTGGTTACAAGACAAAGCAATCTAATGTAAGTAGAGGGTGTCCCCTTACAAGAAATTACTGTAAAAGGTTGTTTAAAATGTAAGGTTTAAACTTTGTGTCGTAATGCCTGTCATCATTAATCAGTGTAACCAACACATGTCTGCAAGAAAATGAAAGTATTCATGCCATTATAACTACTTTGTTTCTCAATCATTCACTGCATCTGGCTGTTCAGACATTGTGATCTTATGAGTATTCATATGTATTTTTATATAAAATGTGGTTGTACCAAACAAATATTTTCTTTCATATAGATACTGAAACGTACAATATTTACATATTGACAGCATCTAAAGGGGAATAATATTTACATTTTTGGCCACATCTAAAACATAAAATATTAACAACTTCACAGACTTACATATGATATGATATGATATATATATATATCTCATAACACATTTATTAAGCACTGTTTACTCAATATGAAATAATATTTCATTCTGTTCTGTATGATTTCTGCTGCCAACCTGTTTCGAAGGATTACATATTGTTAAACATGATTACACTTTAAACCCTTAAAATGTATAACATTTCTGTTATTGTTTAACTGTTACTGTTATGTAATATTTTTATCATGGGACATTGTTTTCTCAGGCATGGTATGACTGACAATAAAACCATGAAATACATCAAAAATGCACAAAAGGTATCCATTTTTGTGTGTATTGTAATCCAAATCCAAATTAGACCCAAATGAAAGACTTTTTTTGTAATACATTGTCACTTGGACTACTTTTGGTACCGCTTTTGTGTTTTTTCCAAAAAATAATTATTATCATTGCACTTGTCTGTTATGTTTTTTCTTTATACTGTACATATTTGGTTATGAAATGGTTATGGTTAGGTTTAGAGGTAGTGAGATTAGTGATTTAACATATCATTTTAATGCTCTATTTTTACTAAAAAGGCAATTTTCCTTTTTTATGTTTGCTATAAAATGGTTGTATTTAGGTTTGAGGGTAGGGTTAAGGGATCTAAAATGTAAATAGTTTATCGATAAAATGCTAAAAGTGCATTTTTACTAATATCTCTGCAATATAAAATATTTGTAAATATTTTGGGTAACACTTTATTTTAAGGTGTCATAATACAGAGAAATTACCTAATTAAACACTTGTACTTACATGAAATAAAATGCACTTATAATGTAACTAAGTTATGGATCAGCCTGTAATTACAGTTTGTAATTATGTAGATGTAATAGACAGCTACTGTTACACATATGTAACAAACTGAGTCTGTTACACCGCTACTAGTACACTTAAGTACAATCTTGATACACTTTATTTTAAGTAGCCTATGCTTGTGTAATATTCTGTCATTTTAATGTAATTATAAATGTATTACATGTATTTAAGCTGTGTACTGGTGGGTTAAATCAAACTAAGGTGCAGCTGGATACAGTATAGATACACATGAAGTACACTTAAGTACAATCTTGATACACTTTATTTTAAGTAGCTTATGCCTGTGTACTTAATTACGTTATAATGTCTGCAACACATGTAACAATCTTTTGGTCACATAAGTAGCCGTGTAACATACTCAGTCTGTTACATTTGTGTGCCTATTACATGTATATAATTACAAACTGTAAGTACTGTTCCATACAAACTGTTCCATAACTTAGTTACATGGTAAGTACATTTTATTTCATGTAAGTATAACGGCAACTACTATGTACTTATCTAGGTAATTACTCTGTATTATGGACACCTTAAAATAAAGTGTTACCATATTTAGTTTTAGCTGTAAATGTGTAATTATGTTTATGCTTTATATGTTTCAATACATCCAAATTGTACATTTTAGCATTAATCATAACGTGCAAGAATGTACATTTTGTACCTGTAGATGTTACGTACTACCAGGCTTGTACAGAGGAATCTTTCCATTCTGCATTCTTTCTATAACGAAAAAAAGGAGTTGCAAAGCATATTGTACATACTTCACATAGATCAGTGTGCTGTCAGCATGTTACCTGAAACGCTCACATTATTATTTGAAAACAAAACTGATTGTGCTGTGCAGCCTGTTCTGTCATTGGAGAAATATGCTTTTTGCAGTCAGATGTATGCAGAGGCTGTGGGTTTGAATATGGCAAACATATGTTGTCAAACTTTCTGTTGTTGCCTGAAGCTATGACACAACATACCACTGAGCCCTTCCCTACAAGTGCCACGGAGGCTGAACTTGTGACTTTTTAAATCTGTATTACCTCACTTTGAATTGTTCAGTTGTGTATTTATGAGGCTCATACACCGAGTACTGTTATCAGAATGAATTTATTATATGTATTCTTATTCACAGTGATGGGAATAACGGCGTTATAAATAAACGGCGTTATTTTTTTCCAGTAACGAGTAATCAAATTAATTACTGTTTCCCCCGTTACAACACTGTTACCGTTACTGACAATAAAATACGGCGTTACTATAATTTATTATAATTTTATGTTTCAGTTTATCGGAATGAATGCACAGTGTAGCTGTATTTGACGTACCGTAAACTCTAGTGTGAAGCGCACGGCTCTCCGTCGCTTTGTCTCACACCCGCAAAGAATGATACAGAGCGAGAGAGTCTTTCATAACATGCAGAATTAATGCGCTACATGTAAAACGATATTCTTTGTTGTATTTTCCTGTCAAAATAGTTCCATTGGAATTCTTCAGCTTTTAAGAACTGCCAGTTTCTCTGCTAGTGGGCGGAACTAATGCGCAAACGGCAATCTCATTGGCTGGCGCTCACCTATTATCGTCCCTGTTTCGATTTCAGCAAATCAATTAGAGCGAATGCAGACAACGTGATTAATGTTCATGAACCCAGCAGTTTATTAATCCTTAGTACGTTTTATATTGTTAGTAGAATTCATAGTAGTTTTGTTAACGTCGTGTGAACATTGATCTGCCTTCAAAACACCCGGTAAAACAGCCGAACGATAAAGTGCGTCATCACTTCGACGCACCCTTTACGGCATTGATCCGGCTTTTGTTCACACAGCACTCGTTCCGGAACTGAACCCAGCAATGTTACGAGGTCCCCAACCCGGGATCAATCCCGGAATTAATCCCAGGACGTGTTTGCGTTCACACAGAAGGCACTCCGGCAGTTTTCTGGCAATTTTCCGGGACCAACGTGCAGTGTGAAAGGGGCTTTATAATGCTAAATTATCATAATATCATATTATAATGCTTGACTGACTGATGCTAAGTGTCAGTTAAGTAAAAAAAAACTGTGCCATTTTCCAAATTTTACAAAAAAAGCTTTACATACAATTGGTTGACAATATTTACAATAATATATTGAATTTGATAGGTGTTTACTGAAATAAAAGAATAGTTAAAGAAAAACCCACTGGGGCTGCACGGTATTGGAAAAAAAACGTACATTGCAATATTTTGCCTTTCTGTGATTTATATCGCACCACATAACATGAAAAGCGTTATTTGGAAAGATGAATTAGAGTTAGGAGGTGATTTTGCCTGTCATGACAACTCTTGGAGGGGTTGGCATGGTAATGTACATGACAATGTTAATGTATTTGGTCTTAATAGAAATAAGCAGAATAGATGCTACGCTGCTGCTGCGGCAGAGCAAGTACCTAGATTTGCTACTGCCAATACATCCACAACATGCTGCTGTGAGCATGTAAAAAATACTGCTGCTGCACATATAACATATATGAATAACCCCCATAGCATACATGATCACCCCATTGCAGATCTATACAGGTGGAGCTGAGGAAGGTGGAGCGTTTCTGAAGTGAGCTGCAACTGCTACAGCAAACAAGTATTTGAATGTTGTGCAGCGAGCTCATTGGCTACCGATACAGGAGAGAACCAATCAGCTGTGACATGTGATGATGTCATTATGTCAGATGAAGTTAGACCCAAGTTAGAAGTTAGACCCAAGCTTTCTCTCTCTTGAAACCAACATGGTAGTGACTTAAATGGCAATTCATTGACTGGCCGCTAGAGACTGGCTCCAAAAGGGAGTCAATCCTATAGACCGCCCATATTAAAATGCCCTACTTTACAGCAGAAAAACAGATGTTTACAGACTGGTACAAAAAGTGGTTTTGGTCTAGATAGCTAATTTTGCCCTTCATGACAACTGTGAGGGGGGAGGGGTTACTCTTCTGTTTAAAATATATTAAGCTTTAAAGTTCTGCATAATTAAGGCGTGGCCACTTGAGTGACAGGTGGATTGTCGCTGGTTTCAGCAACCAGGCACCTCAGCTCCATCCACGTCCCACCTCTTTGCCCATTTTCGATTAGTGATGCGCTGCCAAGATGGTGACGGCCGGCTCCGCCCACTTTAGGCTTCTAAGATGCTCTTCAGAATGCTCTTCTTCACCTATGGGTGACATCATGGACACTATGCCATGTTTTTATACAGTCTATGGTTAGACCTATTGGACTGCAGATACAAAAAATCTACACACCCCTGTTAAAATGCCAGGTTCAATGTCACCTTCAATGTGACCTCTATTACCTGTATAACTCAATTGAAAAACAAACTTAAATCTTTAAAGGTCCCATATTGTACACATTTCTGGAGTTTTATTTTAGATTCTGATGTCCTTAAGAATATATATTTGCGGTATAAGTACCAAAAACCATCTCAATATTTTTACAGCTCTTCTCTCAGGAGATCTGCTAAGAACAGGCCGATTTTGGCCTGTCTAATTAATATTCATGAGCCTATCTTCTGATTGGCCTGTTGTTTTCTGAGTGATGCACGTCTAGGCCAACCACAGGTAACTAGGGTCATGTAGGGGCGACGTCACAATTATGTCACAATGCTAGCTGGAAGCAAAACAAAGGGAAAATTGCCCTGGAGGCTGCCCATTCAAACCAGCGCAGATTCGGCTACATAAGGAGCTTAAAATATCATCTTGTTGTGATGTTGGGTGCCAGAATCGATGTACTACAGCCTCAAATTAGGAATTTGATCGCATACCTGCTGCCACTGCCAGACAAAAAACCGATGACAGCTGTGGTTAAACGTGATAAAATGAGCGGACTGGACAGAAACGATCGTCAAAAATTAGGGGGGGATCACTCAGCTGGATGGTGACATCACTGAATCAATTATGAACAGACTTTAACAGAAAATTGAGTGTTTACTTTTGTCCTTTTGCATTATTACACACCATTTTTCCTATTTAATACTGTAAAACTGCTTTGACACAATCTGTATTGTTAAAAGCACTATATAAGTAAAGGTGACTAGGTACATTTAGAAGGAAATTAAAAGAAAAGAAAAGAAAAGAAAAGAAAAGAAAAGAAAAGAAAAGAACAGAACGATCCTCTTATCACATGGGCGTAGAATACGTGTCCCCCTCCACACTTTTAATATCACATAAATTCATCCCCCGCACTTTTTTTTTAGGCAACTGTGTTCGCACAGAGGTTTTCAAGGGCCGGTGTGAATAGATATAGACTTAAATTAAAGATGAAGAAGCAGTCGAACAGCAGAAGAGAACAGCAGTTTGTAAGTGTTTTGTCTTGTTTTCTCATTAGATTTCAGCTCAGTTGTCGTTGCTAGGAAACATTGTTTTGCATACTGTGTTTTACCTGGTAAACGCGTTCGCAAGTCGCGTTTGTTCTCGTGCATATCGCCGGAGTTCCCAGTTTCGGTTTGCTAAGTAGAAAGGCGTGGTCTAAGCCAGTGAAAGTACAACTGTACTTATTTAGCTGATTCAGAGACACTTGTTAGAAGAAGCAGTCGAACAGCAGAAGAGAACAGCATTTTCTGATTTCAGAGACGAGTAATTAGGCAAGTATAAAACTGGTTTGTACACCGTGGCAGCGGTCGCGGCAGCCCTCGTGTGAAGCCCTCCTCGTGTGAAGACCGACGAGTGTAAAGACGATCGACTCTACCTTGCACGACTCCACCGAGCAAGGACACAGACAAGGCACTTGAGTCTTGCTTTCTCCCCTTTCTTTACTTCTTTTCTAACTTGTTCTCATCTACTTGTTTAGTCAATTGTACTCACTATGTGCTTTCAAATCTGTACTATTACTACTAACACTCGGAGAGCACGCACTGTACGTTGGAGGCAGGCCAATCCTAATAATCTACAAACGGTCCCTCTGTCCTCTACTACTTTACTCTCTGTTCCAATTGCTCTTTGGAACTGCCAGTCTGCTGTAAAAAGCAGATTTTATTCCTTCTATTGCTACTCATTCCGGTCTCAACCTCATGGCCCTAACTGAGACTTGGATCAAACCTGAGGACAATGCCACTCCTGCAGCCCTGTCCACTAATTTCACTTTTTCCCACACCCCTCGCACAATTGGGAGGGGTGGAGGTACTGGTCTCCTTATTTCAAATGAATGGAAATTTGATCTTCTACCATCTCCTACAGGCAACGGTTCATTTGAATCTCATGCAATTACTATTACCCACCCTGCTAAAATCCACTTTGTAGTTGTGTATCGTCCCCCAGGTCAACTGGGTAACTTCTTGGAGGAGTTGGATGTGTTACTGTCAAACTTTCCTGAGGATGGTACTCCTCTGGTACTGCTCGGCGACTTCAACATCCACCTAGAGAAACCCCAGGCTACTGACTTCAACACTCTTCTCACTTCATTTGACCTCAAACGAGTGTCTACTACGGCTACTCACAAATCAGGTAACCAACTGGACCTTATCTACACACGCTACTGCTCCACTGACAACACATTAGTAACTCCACTGCACACCTCAGACCACTTCCTCATCACTTCTAACCTCACATTAACTCCTGACATAGCACATGCTCCTCCGCAGGTCACCTTTCGGCGTAACCTACGCTCGCTCTCTCCCTCTTGTCTATCCTCAATGGTTTCATCCGCACTAACTTCACCCTCTCAGTTTTCAGCACTCGACACAAACAGTGCTACTGACGTTTTTTGCTTCACTCTAACATCTTGCTTAGACAACTTTTGCCCCCTTTCATCCAGACCAGAACACGCTACCCCCTCTGCCCCCTGGTTGTCCGATGTTCTCCATGAACATCGTGCTAAACTAAGGGCTGCAGAGAGGAAATGGCACAAATCCAAAAACTCCACCGACCTTAGTGTGTATCAGTCACACCTCTCTTCCTTCTCTGCAAATGTCTCCACTGCTAAAATGACATACTTCCACAACAAAATTAACAACTGTTCCGACTCTCGCGCACTCTTCAAAACTTTCTCTTCTCTTCTCTGTCCTCCTCCCCCTCCTCCTTCATCAACTCTTACAGCTGATGACTTTGCAACTTTCTTCACAAATAAAACAAAAACCATCAGTGACCAATTCCTCACACCGCAAACTAATAATAACTTTATAACGACAAATACACAATCTCTCACCTCCTTTTCTCCTCTCTCGGAGACGGAGGTTTCCAAACTCATCCTTTCCAATCATCCCACTACTTGTCCGCTAGATCCTATCCCCACTCACCTCCTTCAAGCCATTTCTTCTTCGGTCGTACCTGCTCTTACTCACATTATCAACACCTCGCTTAACACTGGTACATTTCCCACAGCATTTAAGCAGGCTCGGGTAAGCCCACTGCTTAAAAAACCTGCTCTAAATCCAGCACTTTTAGAAAACTACAGACCGGTATCCCTTCTTCCATTCATTGCAAAGTCACTTGAGCGAGTTGTGTTCAACCAACTCTCTCTGTTTCTTGCACAGAACAACATTCTGGACAACAACCAATCTGGCTTCAGAAGTGGACACTCAACTGAGACTGCCCTACTCTCGGTTACAGAGGCCCTGAGACTGGCAAGAGCAGCTTCCAAATCCTCTGTACTCATCTTGCTGGATCTGTCTGCTGCCTTTGACACAGTTAACCACCAGATCCTCATGTCCATCCTCAGAAAGATGGGCATCTCAGGAACCGCCCTCCTGTGGTTCGAGTCTTACCTCTCCGATAGGTCCTTCAGGGTGTCTTGGAGGGGTGAGGTTTCAAAGTCACAACTTCTTGCTACTGGAGTTCCTCAAGGCTCAGTGCTTGGACCACTTCTCTTCTCCATCTACATGTCGTCATTAGGATTGGTTATTCAGAAGCATGGCTTTTCCTACCACTGCTATGCTGATGACACTCAACTCTACTTCTCATTCCAACCAGATGATCCGACGGTAACAGATCGCATTGCAGCCTGTCTGAGTGACATTTCTAGCTGGATGATGGACCATCACCTTCAGCTCAATCTTGCTAAGACAGAACTGCTCGTGTTCTCTGCCAACCCATCACTTCACCACAACTTCTCTATACAGCTGGGTTCATCAACCATAACTCCTTCCAGGACTGCCAGGAACCTTGGAGTTGTGATCGATGATCAGTTAAGCTTCACAGACCATATTGCTACAACGGCCCGGTCCTGCAGATTTGCCTTATACAACATTAGGAAGATTAGGCCCTTCCTGCAAGAGCAAGCTGCACAACTCCTTGTCCAAGCTCTTGTTCTCTCCAGACTGGACTATTGTAATGCTCTCTTGGCGGGCCTTCCTGCATGTACTATCAAGCCTCTGCAACTGATCCAGAATGCAGCAGCCAGAGTGGTCTTTAATGAGCCAAAAAAAGCTCACGTTACCCCTCTCTTCATCAGGTTACACTGGCTACCAATAGCCGCTCGCATCAAATTCAAGGTACTGATGTTTGCCTACAAGACCACAACTGCCACTGCACCAATATACCTAAACTCGCTGGTTCAAACTTATGTGCCCTCCAGAAGCTTGCGTTCTGCAAGTGAACGACGCCTTGTGGTGCCATCCCAAAGAGGTACCAAATCACTCTCACGGACCTTTTCCTGGACTGTGCCCAGCTGGTGGAATGACCTCCCGATCTCAATTCGAACAGCTGAGTCTTTAGCCATTTTCAAAAAACATCTAAAGACACATCTTTTTCGCCAACACCTGACTAACTAATACTAACTTACCTATTCTATTTAAAAAAAAAAAAAAAAAAAAAAAAAAAAAAAAAAATCCTAGCTACGTGTACTGTGCTAGACTAACTGAGACTTGTCATGACACTTGTATACTGTTGCTCTCTCGATGTTCTGATTGCTTCTATTGTTCTCCTCATTTGTACGTCGCTTTGGATAAAAGCGTCTGCTAAATGATTAAATGTAAATGTAAATGTAAATGTGAACGGGGCTTGAGAGAGAGTTGCTAGTGAGGGCACTGGTGCAGCCTCCGCCGTGTTGCCAGATCCAGCTATTATAAGAGTCTTTGTGGGGAGCATAAAACTAAGGCAGCGGCTATTTACACTAAGTGAATCACTTAAAAATTCTGCTATTTTAACAAAGTGTAATATCATCTATAGCTATTTGCACTTAGTGTCACTTAAAAATTCTGCTAAGTGCAAATAGCTATAGATGATATTTACACTGTTAAAATAGCAGGATTTCCTGCTATTTATACTACTTATTGCAAATAGTGGCAATAATCTGCACCTCAGTATTGTAGTACATTATAAAACAGTATGCAATAACTTATCGAGTGTAAATTTAAATTTTAATTCAAATTATTAAATGGATGCCGCCTTATTGGGACAATAAAGGCCTCTCTGCACCTACCCTAACCCTACCCGATACTTTATTTTCAACTTTGATTATTTCCTTAATTTTTGTTGAAAATAAATTATTTTCTGATGTGATTTGAAATTTGAAAAGTCAAGCATCAAAATGAATTCTACACACATTTTACCATCTGCTCCACTAGAGCTGATGACTGGTGACTGTCTTTTATAATGTTAACTAGCCCAGTCACATGTTGGTGGGCGGAGTTAATGTAAATAGCCTCTGCCAACAAGGCAGGCTATTTGCACTTAATGTAAATAGACACTCCATAAAACTAATAGGTTACAGAATGAAATATGCAAACACTGGTCATGAAGAATGCTATGCATTCAGTTTGCATCATTCAGTTTGCTAGTTAACCTTTTACAAAAATCATGCTAAAACATTCAAAAGAGTAACAGACAAAGTTCTTATTATCATACGTATTGCAATATTTATTAAGCTATTACAGTAATAAGCATTGGTGCATGAATAATGCATAAATTTATACACACCTAACATGTAGTAAAGTATCAACAAATTGTGATCAAATATAATGTCTTATTTATTAATGTCCATCACCCCAAAACAGACAGCACAGAGAGTAACATCATGGCAGCGTGACCAATGTTTGCGGCGGCCTCTGTCGACACTAGTGAAAGTTTTTCAGTGCTACAAATAGCTTCGTCCCTGCCCTGTAAAGCAAATGGGCGGAAATATGTTTATAACCGCGACTTTCTATTAGATATTAGAAAGTGTTGCGGGAACAGCCAACCGAAAGACCTAAATTGGCTTAGCAAGTACAGATTGTTACGTCGGGGCTTTGCAGATGCAGGAGATGCAGATGCAGCCCTGAATTCGCTCGGAGCCACCCCGGTGAGGAAAAATCACAGATTGTATTGTATTTCTTTGAGTGTTTGGCCTTTCATACATACACTGACCAAAATTATAAACGCAACACTTTTGTTTTTGCCCCCATTTTTCATGAGCTGAACTCAAAGATCTAAGACTTTTTCTATGTACACAAAGGGCCTATTTTGCTCAAATATCGTTCACAAATGTGTCTAAATCTGTGTTAGTGAGCACTTCTCCTTTGCCGAGATAATCCATCCACCTCACAGGTGTGGCATATCAAGATGCTGATTAGACAGCATGATTATTGCACAGGTGTGCCTTAGGCTGGCCATAATAAAAGGCCACTTTTTATAAAAAAATTTATAAAATTATTTAGTTCTTCCTTCTTCCGTTTAAAAAAAAATCTCCGTCCATATGAAAACTCAAAAGCATGCTAATCACTGTCAGGAGCATGTCAAACCAACAGGTGGTGATTGATATATTCTCAATCGTAAAGCCATGTTGGCCAATCAGAAGCCTGAAAAGTTTCCAGTAGGCGGAGATAACAGCACATTCTCCGACGTCACAAGCCAAAGTCTCCGGTTTCACTGCCTACATGATAACACTGCAACCAGAGTTTTTGAAAATCTTCACCTTGGCAGGAGTTTGGTGTTTGGTTTCAGTGACCTGGTGCTGCGTTTGCGTGTGGTTGAACTGCCAAACCAAATAGAAAAAGCTGCGTTTTTGACAATATCTGTGTTCGTGTGGACAGGGCCTTAGTTTGTTCTTTGACCTAGTTTGTTCTCCTCTTGATTGCCTTATTCAGTTCACCTGTTTGTCCCTCGTTAGTCACTCTACTTAAGTTTCCCTCTCTGTTCTGGCGTTTGTAGGCTATTTTATTTGGTTACCCTATGAGTGTGGATGTTTCATTCATTCCTTGTGAATTTATTAAAATAATTAAGATTACCTTCTTCGCCGTGGGCTCTCTGTCCTCATTCCAGCACGTCGAATAGCCAACCTTAAAAAGTAAAAGCATATTAGCGGCATTATTTACCTAGTTTATTTTTTTGTTTTGGTCAGTGTTTTTTTGTTATGGATGATTTCACCGCTATCACCCCGCTCTGCGCTGAGCAGGGGGAATGTGCCGCCTTTGTGGAGTGGGTGCTGGTGTCCTGTAGATCGCCGTTCACCGTGGACATAGCGAGCAATGACACCAGCCCCACTCCCGACCCAGAGCCCAGCCAAGCATCACTCCGCTACGCAGAGCAACAGCCTGAGCCCGCTGCAGATGGAGAGCCAGAGACTCATTTGAGGTCTGACCAGGTGCGAGAGCCAGCAGCAATGCAATCAACGGTGGATGAGACTGTGGAGCGTGAGGGCACAGAGGAAAGCCCGCCCACTGTACCACCGCTGAGGGTGAGCTGAGGCACGACTCGGGAGATTTAGTAGACTTTTATTCTGAGGTACTTCTTCCGTCATCATCTGAACTCTCTGCCTGTCCTGTTATGGCCAAGGAGGCCATTTATGAACTCCCTGTCTGTCCCGTCACAACCATGGAGGTCAGTTTGAACTGAACCTCTGCTCATCCTCAGCTTTACATCTGTGGAGCAGATTTGCTTCGGGTCTGTTAGTCTCCAGCTCCACCGTGCTCGAAGGACCCCAGTCTCCACCTCCAAGATCCGGACTCCGCCTTGGCCTGTCGACCCAGTGGATACAACATGGCTCCTAAACTCCCTCCTCTCCGCAGTGGCCCGTCAGTCCACCAGCTCCTCCGGGCTCCCTCGTCCCTCGGGCTTCACCTTGGTCCTCTGTCGGCTCCACTTCTATTTTACTTACTACTATTACCATTATCCTATGAATTATATGCTAATATGCCAGTTGCCTGGTCATATATACTGTATATATATATATATATATAAGTGTGTGTGTGTATATGTATATGTGTACATAGCAAGAAATAAGTCAAGCTTCTAAAAGCATGAATATTTACTTCTAAATAAATTAACAACATATTTTATATTATATTTTATACACTAACCTTTCAAGAGAACCTTTCTGAGAACTATCACTATCTTCATCATCACTTCTTTGATCTGGAGATGAGAAACCTGAACTAGTCATTTCCCTAAATGTGAGAGAGAAAACAATAAAAAAAAGTTCCAAGAATATGTCCTTGATAATGTCCTTGCTTTTTGATGTCTCTTATAAATTGTGTTCTTTAGGTTTCACCCAAACAGAGTGCTTGTGGTGATGCTGAAAATAAATAAAAAAACTGTATGTCAGTATGTCAGACTGAATTTATACAGGTGCATCTCAATAAATTAGAATGTCGTGAAAAAGTTCATTTTTTCTTGTAACTTATTTCAAAAAGTGAAACTTTCAAATATTTTAGATTCATTACATGTAAAGTAAAACATTTCAAATGTTTTTTTGTTTTGTTTTAATTTTGATGATTAGAGTTTACAGCTCATGCAAGTCAAAAATCAATATCTCAAAATATTAGAATATTTACATTTGAGTTTCAATAAATGACCATCCATACAGTATAAATTCTGGGAATCTCTTGTTCTTTGAAACCACAATAATGGAGAAGACTGCTGACTTGGCAATGATCCAGAAGACGAACATTGACGCCCTCCACAAAGAGGGTAAGTTACAGAGGGTCATTACTGAAAGGTGTGGCTGTTTACAGAGTGCTGTATCAAAGCATATTAAATGCAAAGTTGACTGGAAGGAAGAATTTGGGTAGGAAAAGGTGCACAAGCAACAGGGATTACTGCAAGCTTGAGAATACTGTCAAGCAAAGCTGATTCAAACACTTGTGAGAGCTTCACAAGGAGTGGACTGAAGCTGGAGTCAGTGCATCAAGAGTCACCATGCTCAGACGTCTTCAGGAAAAGGGCTACCAAGCCACTTCTGAACCAGAGACAACGTCAGAAGCATCTTACCTGGGCTGTGGAGAAAAATAACTGGACTGTTCCTCAGTGGTCCCAAGTCCTCTTTTCAGATGAAAGTAAATTTTGCATTTCATTTGGAAATCAAGGTCCCAGAGTCTGGAGGAAGAGTGGAGAGGCACAGAATCCATGTTGCTTGAAGTCCAGTCTGAAGTTTCCACAGTCAGTGATGATTTGGGCTGCCATGTCATCTGCTGGTGTTGGTCCACTGTGTTTTCTGAAGTCCACAGTCAACGCAGCCATCTACCAGGAGATTTTAGAGCACTTCATGCTTCCTTCTGCTGACAAGCTTTAAGGAGATGCTGATTTACCAAAAGTACCAAAAGTTGGTTAAATGACCATGGTGTTGGTGTGCGTGACTGGCCAGCAAACTCACCAGACCTGAACCCCATAGAGAATCATAGGCAATCTATGGGGTATTGTCAAGAGGAAGATGAGAGACACCAGACCCAACAATGCAGATGAGCTGAAGGCCACTATCAAAGAAACCTGGGCTTCCATACCACCTCAGCAGTGCCACAAACTGATCACCTCCATGCCACGCTGAATTGAGGCAGTAATTAAAGCAAAAGGAGCCCCTACCAAGTATTGAGTACATATACAGTAAATTAACATACTTTAGTTTTTTTTATTGGTCTTATGAAGTATTCTAATTTGTTGAGATAGTGAATTGGTGGGTTTTTGTTAAATGTGAGCCTAAATCATCACAATTAAAAGAACCAAAGACTTAAACTACTTCAGTCTGTGTGCATTGAATTTATTTAATACACAAGTTTCACAATTTGAGTTGAATTACTGAAATAAATTAACTTTTCCACGACATTCTAATTTATTGAGATGCACCTGTAGTGTATCACACCCATTATGCAAATGCCAGTAAACATAAGAATGCAAATGCCAGTAGACACAGATTGAATTAAAGCTGCAAGCACGTTGAAAGGGCCCTCGCACCTGGGCTCACTGGCACCCAGTGGCTTTAGTAAAACAACGAACAGTATGCAATGTGCGTTTAGAATGGTAAATATAGGAGGAATATGTCAAAGTCATTTATACGTGCCAAACTTCTTGCTGCCAGCTGGTGGCGCTATAACTATAACTGAATATTGGTCTCCAAGCCAGGACTCTTATCAAACAAGAAATTTAGAGCATATTGAACATTGCATGTTTTAGTTATTGTAAAACATATTTCCTGCTGCCAGCAGGTGGTGCTATAACTATAACTGCATATTTTCATATAGTTGTCTTCAGGCCAGGACTCTTACCAACCACGTGAAGTTTGGGGAAGATCGGACATTGCATGTTTAAGTTAAGGTAAAACAAGTAATTTCCTGTTCCCAGCAGGTGGCACTATTAAAATATCTGAATATTTAACTTTAGATGTGTTCAGGCCAGGACTCTTATCAAACATGTGAAGTCTGTAGCAGATCGTATATTATAGTTTAAACGACTTCCTTTTCCATGGCGAAACATCGAACTTTGTCGGGCCGCCACGGACACGCCCTTTACCAAAAACTCAAGAAACTCTCAATTTAACATCACAAAGGCCTTTAGATTAGACTGACAAAATGTAATGTTGATGTCATTAAGTCTCTTGGAGGAGTTTGTTACAGTGTAAAACATGTCACTTCCTGTTGCCAGCAGGTGGTGCTATGCCAATAAATGAATATGGGCATGTAGGTCTCTTCAGGTCAGAAGTGTTATCAAACATGTGAAGTTTGGGGCAGATCAGACATTGGCCCTGTCCCAAATGGCACCCTAAACCCTTGTGGTCTTCCTCTGAGTCCGCACTTTCGTGACGTAATGCCGCAATGACTGTCGGGTAGAAGTCTTCTGCGGAGCTCGCCCTAGTGCAGGCTCAGCAGAAGTGCGGATTGAGGGCGCATAACGGCCGTAAAGGGGGCACTCGCGAGCACCCTTCTGAATGCTAAAATGAAGATTGGGACACCCTAAGGTCTTGTGCACTTAACGTACTCCGCACACGGCGACCATTGTAAGACCGCAAGTGCACATGAAGTGTTCCATTTGAAATAGGGCCATTGAATGCCTGAGTTATAGCAACTTACTGTTCCATGGCGAAACATCAAAATTTGTCAGGCCGCCACGGACATGCCCTTCAACGAAAACTCAAGATCTTCACAATTTAACATCACAAAGGCCTTTAGATTAGACTGACCAAATTTGGTGTTGATCTGATTAAATCTCTAGGAGTTTGTTCAAATAAAACACCTGAAAATGGCAAAAACGCCACACAAATTGCAGAGATACCTGTTTTGGGTTTGGGATTTTACTCCAAGAGACTTTTTTGTAGGTATTGGTGTTACATGTGTGTACCGATTTTCATTCATGTATGTGAAACATAGTGGGAGGGGCACTTCATTGAAAGTGAATATGTGGGGCTATCGAGTCATTTTGCCACACCCACTTCTGAAACCTATATCAGATGTAAATTGTTGCCACTTGTGGCACGTGTGCAAAGTTTCAGGATTTTTCGAGCATGTTTAGGCCCTCAAAAATATGATTAATTTTGGAGAAGAAGAAGAAATATAGCTGTTATCAGCCAAGCCATCAGTGCAAACATTATCTTGGTGGCATCAGGAAAATGCTGCCCAGCGCTCAATGCGTTTACAGGACTGTGGCAGGTTGGTTTTAAGGGTTACAGCAATGAAAGTGTTAAACCAAAATATCAAGAGTGTGAAACAAACACACACAAACACACACACACACACACAAACACACACACACACACACACACACAAACACACACACACACACACACACACACACACACACACACACACACACACACACACACACACACACATTGTTTTTTGTGGTTTATGGGGACTCTCCATAGGCGTAATGGTTTTTATACTGAACAAACTGTGTGTGTTATTGCCCTACACCTACCCTACACCTAAACTTAGCCCTCACAGGAGACTGTGTGCATTTTTAGATTTTCAAAAAAACACCATTTAGTATGTTTTTTAAGCCTTTTGAATTACGGGGACATAGGCAGTGTCCTCATAAACCACCTTCAAATTGTAATACCTCTGTCATACCCATGTCATCAAACAAATTTGTGTCCTCATAAACCACATAAACCCGCACACACACACACAGAGAACAATATATAACATTTTGGTAACACTTTACAATAATTTTTCAGTTATTAACATTAACTATATTAATTAACACACACAATAATTATATAGCATTTATTAATGTTAGTTAATATTAAGTTCAAAACTAATACATTATTAAAATGTAAAGTTGTATCTGTTAACATTAGTTAATGCACTGAATTAACATGAACATTTTGATGAACTAACATTAACAAATACTGTAAAAATGTATTGTTCTTTTTTAGTTCATGTCAGTTAATGCATTAACTAATGTTAACAAATTAGACTTTATTGAAAAGTGCAACCAACATTTTTAATGATCTATTAACCTTTTTAAATTAGTTTAATGATCTATAAGTATTTGTGAAATAATTATATAAAACTAAATTACCAGTACAGTACATTAATTTACTATATGCTTTTGTCTTTCTAATTAATTGAACTGAGCAGTAAGGGATCAGGCTTAAAAGATTTATTATCCTATGAGTGAGAAAGTGTATAAAACCTTTAATACAGTACATTATAATCTGATTCTTTGCATTTGTTTGCCATTCTAATGGATTGCAAAAAGGCAGGAGAAATATCAGGCTTAAAAAAATGTATTATAATCCATCTAGTGGACAACATTAGTATTACAGAATACCTTTTCCAAAAAAAAAGGAAAAAGAAAATCACATGAAGTGAAGCAAAGGGACACAAGGGCAAAATTTTCACTTTCAAAGCCGAAGGTAAAGAATTCAAGTGTGTTAGGTAAATGAGCATATATTGAGATAGAAAAAAAAGACAAAAACAAACAAAACAACCATTTTCTATGTGCATCTCTAAGATTTCCTTTAATTTATGTGTAGAAATAATACATTTAAAGGAATAGTTCGCCCAAAATATAGATGAGAATGTACTCACCCTCAGACCGTCCAAGATACAGATGAGTGTGTTTTATTCATCAGAAATCAAAGTGCCAGAAAAGGTGGCAACAGGAAGACTCTTGTCATTCATGCATAATTATTAGCTCTGGCCAATCACAGATTGACACTTGGAGTATATAAGTACTGATTTTCTCTTTTATAAATGCAGTTTATGGTGCTGATGTTCCCCGCCATCCTCCCCACCACCATCAGTATATAAACTGAGAATCCCATGGACCAGAATATACAATTACATCAGCTTACCATATCTTTTGTCTGTGTATGTGTCTCAAGAAATCTCAGGTGTCAGTTGTATCTTGAGACTGCAGTCTAAAGCACACTTTCCCTCTTCATGCTGCTCATTAAGATGTTGTTATAATAATAATAGTTTTATTTATAAAGCGCCTATCAATAACCCAAGGGTGCTTTACATAAAGTTTATAGACAGCATGAACACAAAACAAATACAAATATACAGTCACATGATCAAACAAATAAAGCAGACAGAGATCATCTTATGTACCAGATAAGTAATGCAAGCAAGCATGGAATTGAAAATGAGACAGACAATCAATTAACAAAACATATTGTAAATAAGTGAGTTTTTAAATCAGTTTTAAAGGTCTGGAGTGAAGAGACAGCACAAATGTTTTGAAGAAGTTTGTTCCAGAGCTTAGGAGCTGAAATACTGAAAGCTGAAAGCTACTCACACTAGATGGTCTGAACTTAGGTACTACAAGTAAATTCCCAGAGCTCAATCTCAGAGTATTCGTAGGGACATAGGGGTGAATTAATTCAGAAAAGATGCAGAACCATGACAAGCTTTGAAAACTAGGATGAGTATCTTAAACTGAATACAATAGATAAATGGGAGCCAATATAATTGCTGTGAGACAGGAGTGATGTGGGCTGATTTTTTGGTGAATGTAAGGACACGAGCAGCTGAATTTTGGATTAACTGTAAGCGTATAGTTTTTTTTGGTAGGACGTATAATAAGCAAAGTTATAAAAGCATGAATAATAGTTTTAGTGTCTTTGAAATTTAGCGATGGTCGTAAACGGACAATATTGCAGACCTGCCAATCTGTACTCATTTTGACCTCAAAGTACGCCGGTACAATTTGTCTCTCTAAACTACGCAAAAACCTGGTGATGCCTTTTTCCTGTTTAAAATGTGCATCTGAAAAAGCAAGACGCTTAACATCTTCCCTTGTAATGACTTGTAATGAGAAGCATTTCTATACCTGTTGCCCAACAAAAGAGAACATTATAACATACCCCACAACATCAGACGAATGTTAGAAATAACTTCCATCCTAATCTGATGTGGCTTGAATGCAGCTGAAATATTCTATACTGAAATAAAGGCTATGTCCACCAGCAATGGATCATATACTTCATTATTATGAAAATACCTGAGGTGGTTTTACGAACACAGATAAACTATACATTGTCATAGTCGAGTGTTTATTGTCTTAATGTTCTCTTTAAATGTCATCATTCAAAGTGTTTCTATCTTCTTTTATTTAATTAGCGATAGCTGGATGCTTTTGTCCATATTAGGGATTTCCTGGAGCGTCGTGAGTTATATCTGTGATGCAAATGTGGATGTTTTGTGCGAGGGCACCCTCAGGTGTCCAGTATGAATTAAACAGACATTAGGGTGAAGTCAGCTAAAATGGGCTATCAAGTAAAATGGGCCAAATATGGTTGTAGTGTCATATCTCTTTTAATTTTTTACAGCCAATCACAATAACTGATCTTGCATTGTTGTTTCAACACTTGTTGACATGTAACAATAATTTAGATTGTCTGAGTTTTTTTTAAGGCGGGCAGGGCAGATTGTTATATGAAGCACGTCAGAGAGATGGCGCTGCTATGTTCGGCCGCCGTCCGGGATGCTCCGCTAAGACTATGCTTTTATTTACTTTTTTACTTACTTATGATTTCTATTTTTACACACATAACGTCGGCACTGATCACCTACGACAAAAGTACACTCTTGGACATTGGAAACCGCTTCACTAACCTGGTTCAGGACACTATCACCGAATCCATCGTGGCCTCTTGAGATTCTTCGGAACGCGGAGAACAAAGGAAACAGGAGACGGAACAAGACACACCGTGGAAATAGCGCTGGGATTCGAAACAGATTGAGGAAAAGGGCTTACAGTCCTCCTTTACCGAGCATTTTGCTCGCTAATGTCCAATCATTGGAGAATAAGATGGACGATCTTAGAGCCAGGATAAGTTTCCAACGGGACATAAGGGACTGTAACATCAACTGTTTGTCTGAAACATGGCTCACGCCCTCGGTCCCGGATACCGCTGTAACGCCGTCTGACAACTTCTCTGTTTTACGGATGGACAGAACAGCGGAGGCCGGTAAATCCGTAAAATAAAAATAAAAAGGTGGAGGAGTGTGTTTCATGACTAACAAGGAATGGTGTGACCCCAGGAATATCTCCTCTCTGTCGCGATCCTGCTCGCCTCATCTGGAACATCTATCCATCATTTGTCGCCCATTCTATTTGCCCCGCGAGTTCTCCGCGGTCATCGCTACTGCCGTTTACATTCCACCTCAGGCAGACACCGGCTTAGCTTTGTCTAAACTTCATGATGTGATCAGCGGCTACATTAACAAACATCCTGACGCTGCCTTTATCATCGCGGGGGATTTTAACAAAGCCAACCTCAGGCAGGTCATGCCGAACTTTCACCAGCATGTATCCTGTCCAACTAGAGGACCGAATACACTGGATCACTGCTACTCTCAGTTTAAGAATGCCTACAAAGCCCGTTCACTACCGGCTTTTGGTAAGTCTGACCACGCCGCCATTTTCCTCACACCGGAATATAAACAAAGGCTCGCACAGGAACCCCCGGTGAAGAGGGAAGTGACGCGCTGGTCCTCCCACTCTGAAGCTATGCTGCAGTCGGCTCTTGATGACGTCGACTGGGACATGTTCAGGGCGAGTTCATCTGACGTCAGCGAGTTCACGGAGGTAGCAGAGAGCTTTGTAAACACACTTACCGAACAAGCTACAGAAACGATTACTGTAAGGACCTTCCCTAATCAGAAACCGTGGGTGGCCAGATCAATCCGTGATGCGGTTAACAAACGCACTGCCGCATACAACGAGGCTCTTTTGTCTGGGAATATGAGCGAGTATAAAGCATCGTGTTATGCTCTCAGACGAGCAGTAAGTGCCGCCAAACATCGCTACAAAGAGAGAATTGAGTATCATTTTCAGCTCAATGACTCTCGACGCATGTGGCAGGGACTAAGGACCATCTGTGCCTTTGGAAACAAATCCTCCGCGGAGGTGAGTGCAGATCTGTCGCTGGCCGAAGAATTAAACACCTTCTATGGCCGCTTTGATTGCAACGGCGGCAGCGCGGCTCTACCGAGCAGCGCGTCAGGAAGCAGCAGGCAGAGAAGCGAGAATCATGTGATCACCGTGTCGGAGGACGAGGTTCGGAGGGCACTAAAGAGAGTGAACATCAGGAAAGCGACTGGACCTGACGGGATCACAGGCTGGGTTCTGAGATCATGCACTGACCAGCTTGCTGGTTTGTTCACTTCTATCTTCAACGAGTCCCTTGCTACCTCTGTAGTTCCCACCTCCTTTAAAAAATCCATCATCATCCCTGTGCCTAAGAAAAATAAACCCTCTTGCCTGAATGACTATCGTCCAGTGGCCCTCACATCTATAGTCATGAAGGTTTTTGAGAGACTTGTTAAGAGCCACATTAGCTCCTCCATCCCTGTTACTTTGGACCCTCTTCAGTTTGCCTATCGCTCCAATAGATCAACTGATGATGCCATCTCACACATTCTCCACTCCTCCCTCACACACATTGACAGCAGCAATGGTAACTATGCAAGACTGCTATTCATAGACTATAGCTCAGCTTTCAACACCATAGTCCCCATCAAGCTGACTTCCAAACTCACAGGCCTTGGCCTAAACACTTCACTCTGTGACTGGATTCAAGATTTCCTCACCGGCAGACCTCAAGTGGTGAAGGTAGGCCAGTACACCTCAAACTCCATCACCCTGAACGTAGGACCCCCGCAGGGCTGCGTTCTGAGCCCCTGCTCTACTCTCTCTACACACACGACTGTGTGTCCTCTCACAGCTCCACTTCTATTATCAAATTTGCTGATGATACGGTGGTTCTGGGCCTCATTTCCAACAATGATGAGACCGCATACTTGGATGAGGTGGAGAGACTTACATCATGGTGCCAGGACAACTGTCTCTCTCTGAACATGAGCAAAACCAAAGATCTGATTGTGGACTTCAGAAAGAGACACCTGCTGCCCTACACTCCTCTTGTGATCAGCGGGACCCCTGTGGAGAGAGTAAGCAGCTTCAAGTACCTCGGTGTAAACACCTGACTTGGACTGCACACATTCAAACACAGGTTAAGAAAGCCAGGCAAAGACTGTACCACCTGCGACAGCTGAGGAAATTCAGGGTCTCACCATCAATCCTGAAAACTTTCTATGCAGGGACCATAGAAAGTGTATTGACTCAGTGCATTTCAGTGTGGTATGGAAACAGCTCCAGCCAAGATTGCAAAGCCCTGCAGAGAGTCGTGCGCTTAGCTGAGCGTATCTCAGGGTCAGCTCTCCCCTCTCTGCAGGACATCTACATCAAACGCTGCAGAAGCAGAGCTGTCAAAATCATCAAGGACTCAAATCACCCCGGAAACTGTCTCTTCACTCTGCTGCCATCTGGTAAGCGCTTCCGCTGCCTGATGGCAAAAACCGAGAGACTTAGGAGGAGTTTCTTCCCCCAGGCCATCAGGCTCCTGAACTCAAACTCAGCCTCTTAACATCATCTGACTTACTTCAAATCACTAATCACACACTCATTACTCTCTACCTCATACTGTCAGTGTCATTTGCTCATTTGCACACAACACTTTCTGTGTCTTGTAACATTTCTTATCTTATTTTTATATTTATATTATTTTTTTGTGATTGGCTGCTTCATGTCAACCATGTTCTACCTGTTTGCACATTCCTCTCTGTACAGTCATGCTTATCTTAATATTTAATTCTACAGCATACTGTCATGCACATTCTTTTATATTTTATATTTTATTCTTTATATCTTATTTTTTATTCATTTTATTTTATGTATACTTCCCTTGTGTTGTATTCTACAATATTTGCACTGTCCATGGAGCGGACCCGACTCTCATTTCACTGCTGGTTATACAATCTCTGTATAGTCGTGTATGTGACAAATAAAACTTGAAACTTGAAACTTGAAATTGTAAGGTAATTGAGCCTGACATAGAATTTTGCATTAATCACTAATAAGGGTACTAAAGCAATTATAAGTAAACTTACCAACAAAGCAAATGTTTATGAACAATGTTTTGACATGCTCTTTCAAATGAAAAAGTTTAATTTATAAAATAAACTTTTAGTTTTGTGAAAAAGGTCATTTTAGGTAGAAATGGCTGGTTAAGCTAAAATGGGCCACCATTTTCAGCTAAAATGGGCTACATACACACACACGCACACACACACACTTTTAGACCAAAATTGAGGGTGAAAATAGGTTTATAGGCCTGGATAGGTATCATACAAAATCTTAAAAAAAAAAAAAAAAATGCACTGCAGACTGTATGGCAGGAGGACAAGCAAAGAAGGGAAACAGGGAGACAAGAAGAGAGAAGAGATAGGGAAACAAGGAAGATAAGTCAGTAAAATGGCTTGCGCACTTACACACACATACACACTTTTACACAGAAAATGAGAGTGAAAATAGGTTTACAGGCCTAGATACTGTATGTATACATACAAAATCTTAAGTCTTTTAAAAATATATATAAATATAAAAAATATATAAATTATATATTGTGGTGTAAGGGAATGCAGCAAAAGATTTAACTGGCCTGACTAGGTGCAATGTTAAGACCTGTATAAAGAAATGTTAGTGTTTTTTTTTTTTATCAAGTCAAGTCACCTTTATTTATATAGCGCTTTTAACAATACAATTCAAGTTCAAGTTTATTTGTATTCAAGTTTATTTTATTTGTATAGCGCCTTTTACGATACAATCGTTGCAAAGCGCTTTACAGGAAATTAAGTTTCTACAATATATTTATACATTGTAGAAACTTAATATATTAACTTATGGCAAAATTTGTTAATTCTGCATGTTGTTGGGGATGTGGTCGGCATCCTCTGAGGTCCTCCGAGGGGTCGGCATCATCTCTTCTCAGGTGTTTCGTCATCTCAGATCATTTAAGGGCTGGATCCAGACTGAAGCTTGTGTAACTCCTAGTTACCACGGGATGTAAATCCCGTGGCATAAACAGATAAACAAAGAGACATAATTAGCGTAGCTGTTGTTCCATTCAAGCAAAAATTATTTGTTCAACCCAAGCTAAAGAATAATAATGTGCGTTTTGATCAGATATAACTGCAGTACAAGATTATGAGATGCATTATATGAATGCATTATATGAATGCTTGGCTAAAGAGATGTGTCTTTAATCTAGATTTAAACAGAGAGAGTGTGTCTGAACCCCGAACGTTATCAGGAAGGCTATTCCAGAGTTTGGGAGCCAAATATGAAAAAGCTCTACCTCCTTTAGTGGACTTTGCTATTCTAGGTACTACCAAGAGTCCAGAGTTTTGCGACCTTAGGGAGCGTGATGGATTGTAGCCAGATAGAAGACTAGTTAGGTACGCAGGAGCTAAACCATTTAGGGCCTTATAGGTAAGTAATAATATTTTGTAACTGATACGGTACTTAATAGGTAGCCAGTGCAGAGACTGTAAAATTGGGGTAATATGATCATATTTTCTTGACATGGTAAGGACTCTAGCCGCTGCATTTTGGACTACTTGTAGCTTGTTTATTGAAGATGCAGGACAACCACCTAGCAGTGCATTACAATAGTCCAGTCTAGAGGTCATGAATGCGTGAACTAGCACAATACAAATTGTGTCAAAGCAACTGCACAATATCAGAATAGGAAAATAGTGTGTCAATAATGTAAAATGGCATGATTAAACACTAAATTTTCAGTTAAAGGCATTTCATTATTGAATTCAGTGATGGCATCGTCCAGCTCAGTTCAGTTCAAAAAGTCTCTGTTCAATCAAGTCGACGATATCTCTGGAAATGAAGTGTCTTTTCCCGATGGCTGTCTTGGTGATGGGGTCTTCACTGGGGATCTGTCTCTGGGGCTCATCTAGGTGTCCTGGCCTCCGCTGACGTTCAGGGCTGTAGAGGTCGTCTCTAGGTGCTGATCCACCATCTGATCTGGATACGGACTGGATCTGGTGACTGCGAATAAGAAAGAAACAGACTAACATTAGCGTAGATGTCAATCTTCTTACGATTGTGGCGGGAGGAGCAAACGACAGACACAGTGTGTGTGGCATCAGGCCTCGGAGAGGCTTTTATTGAACAGAAATAATAAAATAGTGTCCAAAGGGGATGAAGTGTCCAAAATAAACAGGGGATCTGGTGTCCTCGTCGTGCTGCGGGATTTGTGAAGGAGGGGCAGTGTTCGAAAAGGAAGGGTCCAGGTAAGGGGGCGGAGTCCGGCGGCAGCACGTGCTCCGCTCTCGGGTCCGGGGTGTGAGGTTCGGCGGCTTCCTTTAGCGGCTTCGTCCTCCTTTTGGCCCGCGGCGCTTCCGGGGGTATACGGCCTGGCATCCTGGCCCGTCAGCCGTCTCGCGGGTGCGGAACTCGTCGTTCAACGCTCCCTTCCTGGACCCACGAGGATACCAGCGTGCATGCATGGAGAAGAGACCGGTCTCCCGAGGAGAGGCGCACTCGGCATATAACAGCGGCGGTGATGAGGCTCCATTCACTTCAGGTGTGCCTCATCACACACTGCCAGACCTGGCTGTTTTCAGCGCCCCTCCTCTCACACACCCACTCCCGTCGGGAGCCTGGTGAAGGGCGGCGATTAAGGGACGGGGAGATGCTGATAATTAGGGGGAGGCAGCCGACTCGTCACATGATGTAACAAGTACATTGTGTGTTATGGGAAGTGTTCCCGGTTCCGGTTGACCTAATTAATGCAGCCTAACAATCCTTTAACAGATTTGAATATTAGAAGTGTATTAGTGTGTTATGTGTACGCCAGGTTAAAGAGATGGGTCTTTAATCTAGATTTAAACTGACAGAATGTGTCTGCCTCCCGAACAGTGTTTGGTAGATTGTTCCAGAGCTTGGGCGCTAAAGAGGAAAAGGTTCTGCCGCCCGCAGTTGATTTTGATATTCTAGGTATTATCAAATGGCCAGAGTTTTGAGAACGCAGCGGACGTGGAGGACTATAAACCGATAAGAGCTCGCTCAAGTACTGAGGAGCTAAACCATTCAGGGCTTTATAAGTAATTAACAAGATTTTAAAATCTATACGATGTTTAATAGGGAGCCAGTGCAGTGTTGACAGAAGCGGGCTAATGTGGTCATACTTCCTTGTTCTAGTAAGAACTCTAGCTGCTGCATTTTGAACCGTCTGGAGTTTGTTGATTAAGCGTGCAGAACAACCACCCAATAAAGCATTACAATAATCTAACCTTGAGGTCATAAACGCATTTCTGCATTTGACATTGAGAGCATAGGTCTCAGTTTAGATATATTTTTAAGATGAAAAAATGCAGTTTTACAAATGCTAGAAACGTGGCTGTCAAAGGAGAGATTGCAATCAAATAGCACACCTAGATTCCTGACTGATGACGAAGAATCGACAGAGCAGCCATCAAGTGTTAGACAGTGTTCTAGGTTATTACTTGTGGGGGTTTTAGGTCCGATAATTAACACCTCTGTTTTTTCAGAATTTAGCAGTAAGAAATTACTTGTCATCCAGTTTTTTATATCGACTATGCATTCCATAAGTTTCTCAATTTGGTGTGTTTCACTGGGCCATGAAGAAATATAGAGCTGAGTATCATCAGCATAACAGTGAAAGCTAACCCCGTGTTTCCTGATGATATTTCCCAAGGGTAACATGTAAAGTGTGAAAAGTAACGGCCCTAGTACTGAGTCTTGAGGTACTCCATACTGCACTTGTGATCGATATGATACCTATTCATTCACTGCTACGAATTGATGGCGGTCAGATAAGTATGATTTGAACCATGCTAATGCACTTCCACTAATGCCAACAAAGTTTTCTAGTCTATTCAAAAGAATGTTGTGATTGATAGTGTCGAATGCAGCGCTAAGATCCAGTAGCACTAATAGAGAGATACAACCACGATCAGATGGCAAGAGCAGGTAATTTGTCACTCTAATGAGAGCAGTCTCAGTATTATGAGATGGTCTAAATCCTGACTGGAAATCCTCACAGATATATTTTTTTTCTCTAAGAAGGAATATAATTGTGAGGATACAACCTTTTCTAATATCTTTGAAAGAAAAGGGAGATTCGAGATCGGTCTGTAATTAACTAGATCTTTGGGGTCAAGTTGTGTTTTTTTAATGAGAGGCTTAATAACAGCCATTTTAAAGTTTTTGAGGACATATAATGATGAATTAATAATAGCCAAAAGAGGATCTATGACTTCTGGAAGCACCTCTTTTAGTAGTTTAGATGGAATAGGGTCTAACATACATGTTGTTGGTTTAGCTGATTTAACAAGTTTATAAAATTCTTCCTCTCCTATAGTAGAGAATGAGTGGAATTGTTCCTCAGGGGATCTATAGTGCACTATTTGATGTGATACTGTAGCTGACGGCTGCATGGATACAATTTTATCTCTAATAGTATCGATTTTGGAAGTAAAATTGTTCATAAAGTCATTACTGCTGTGCTGTTTGGAAATGTCAACACCTGTTGATGCTTTATTTTTTGTTAATTTAGCCACTCTATTGAATAAATACCTGGGGTTATGTTTGTTTTCTTCTAAAAGATAAAGTAATTAGATCTAGCAGTTTTTAAAGCTTTTCTGTAGGATAGGGTACTTTCCCGCCAAGCAACACGAAATACCTCTAGTTTTGTTTTCCTCCAGCTGCGTTAAATTTTCCGGGCTGCTCTCTTTAGGGCGCGAGTGTGCTCATTATACCACGGTGTTGGACTCTTTTCCTTAATCTTCCTTAAGCGTAAAGGAGCAACCGTATCTAAAGTTATAGAAAAGAGAGAGTCAATAGTTTCTGTTACATCATCAAGCTGTTCTGAGCTGTTGGATATGCTAAGGAATTGAGATAAATCAGGAAGATTACTTGCAAATCAGTCTTTTGTGGTAGAAGTAATGGTTCTACCATATTTGTAAGAAGGAGTTGAATTTACAGCTTTAAATACTGTATATGGAGTTTACACAAGACTAGATAATGATCTGATATATCATCGCTTTGCTGCAGAATTTCAACACCATTAACATCAATTCCATGTGACAGTATTAAATCTTGAGTATGATTTCGACAATGAGTAGGTCCTGACATGTGTTGTCTAACCCCGATAGAATTCAGAATGTCTATGAATGCTGATCCTAATGCATCTTTTTCATTATCAACATGGATATTAAAATCACCCACAATTAAGACTTTATCTGCAACCAGCACTAACTCTGATAGAAAATCAGCAAATTATTTAAAGATGTCAAATATGTCTTAAACTTTAACAAAGTGTTTGACATATTTTTGCAAGATGGATGGTTGATTTCTCTGGGGGGTTTTGTATGTACATTGTACTGTAATAAAATGAAGTTTGAAATCTCAATCTCACAATCTTGATGTGCCAAACAATCAGAACCAAACCCAAAACTGGCTAAAAAAAACAAGGTATTTATTGAACCGTGGGCTAATTGTATTGTTGCATCCCTACTGTTTACTCTAAAATGCTGTATAACAGGAATATCACAAACTGAGTGCAGACCCTGAGTACTAAACTATGAAAAAAAATAACATTAAATATTGCATTACATGTGATTACTCCCCCCACCCCCATGTAGATTAAAAACAAAAAGACATTATTTCTAACCAATGCAACTCCTTTGATCAAACAGGATGTGGAACATACCTCAGCTTACAGGATGTGTGTAGGTGTTTGGAAAGTACAGCTGCATGAAATGCTTGTTATAAAACAGGAATAATAACAAAGATGTAATTTGCGCACCAAAAATATTGACCATTTTTAATATATTATATCAGTAATGTTATACAAAATTGGGTGTTATTATTTTGAGTACACATTTTTGTCCTTAGGAAGCATTAAATGCCTGAAAATGAACAGAAAGTGCACTTTACCCTCATTATAAATCTATAGGCTAAATATCATTTCATTAGCTCAGAAAAGTATCATGTTTACAGTCATGGCCACAAATATGGCACCCTTGGTAAATCTGATCAAAGAAAGCTGTGAAAATTAATCTGCATGGTTAATCCTTTTGATCTTTTATTTTAAAAAATCACAAAAATCTAACCTTACATTGGATAATAAGAATTTAAAATGGTGGAAATATCATTATGAAATAAATGTTTTTCTCTAATACACATTGGCCACAATTAACGGCACCCTTTTATTCAATACTTTTTGACACCTCTATTTGCCAGTTTAACAGCTCTAAATGCTCTCCTATAATGCCTGATGAGGTTAGAGAAAACCTGATAAGAGATCAGAGACCATTCCTTCATACAGAATCTCTCCAGATCCTTCAGATTCACAGCTCCATGTTGGTGCTTCTTCTCTTCAGTTCACCTCACTCATCTTCTACAGGGTTCAGGTCAGAGGACTGGAATGGCCATAGCAGAAGCTTTCTTTTGTGCTCAGTGACCCATTTTTGTGTTGTTTTTGAGGTTTGTGTTTGGATTATTGTACGGTTGGAAGATCCAAACATGGTCCATTATAAGATTTCTAACAGAGTCAGTCACTTATTGATTTTTTATCTGTTTGTATTTGATAGAATCCATGATGCCATGTTTCTAATCAAGTTTCAAGTTTCAAGTTTCAAGTTTTATTTGTCACATACACGACTATACAGAGACTGTATAACCAGCAGTGAAATGAGAGTCGGGTCCGCTCCATGGACAGTGCAAATATTGAAAAATACAACACAAGGGAAGTAAACATAAGATAAAATGAATGAAAAATAAGATATAAAGAATAAAATATAAAATATAAAAGAATGTGCATGACAGTAAGCTGTAGAATTAAATATTAATATAAGCATGACTGTACAGAGAGGAATGTGCAACAGGTTATACATGGTTGACATGAAGCAGCCAATCACAAAAAATAAATAAATATAAAAATAAGATACGATTTACAGATACAGAACGTGTTGTGTGCAAGTGTGCAAGTGTGCAAATGACACTGACAGTTATGAGGTAGTTATGAGGTAGAGAGTAATGAGTGTGTGATTAGTGATTTGAAGTAAGTCAGATGATGTTAAGAGGCTGACTTTGAGTTCAGGAGCCTGATGGCCGTGGGGAAGAAGCTCCTCCTGAGTCTCTCTGTTTTTGCCATCAGGCAGCGGAAGCGCTTACCAGATGGCAGCCTAGTGAAAAGACAGTTACCAGGGTGATTTGAGTCTTTGATGATTTTGTCAGCTCTGCCTCTGCATCGTTTGATGTAGATGTCCTGCAGAGAGGGGAGAGCCGACCCAGAGATACGCTCAGCTAAGCGCACAACTCTCTGCAGGGCTTTGCAGTCTTGGCTGGAGCTGTTTCCATACCACACTGAGATGCACTGAGTCAAAACACTTTCTATGGTCCCTGCATAGAAAGTTTTCAGGATTGTTGGTGAGACCCTGAATTTTCTCAGCTGTCGCAGATGGTACAGTCTTTGCCTGGCTTTCTTAACCTGTGTTTGGATGTGTGTAGTCCAAGTCAGGTCCTCGGAGATGTTTACTCCGAGGTACTTGAAGCTGCTTACTCTCTCCACAGGGGTCCCGCTGATCACAAGAGGAGTGTAGGGCAGCAGGTGTCTCTTTCTGAAGTCCACAATCAGCTCTTTGGTTTTGCTCACGTTCAGAGAGAGACAGTTGTCCTGGCACCATGCTGTTAGTCTCTCCGCCTCATCCAAGTATGCGGTCTCATCATTGTTGGAAATGAGGCCCAGAACCACAGTATCATCAGCAAATTTGATAATAGAAGTGGAGCTGTGAGAGGACACACAGTCATGTGTGTAGAGAGAGTATAGCAGGGGACTCAGAACGCAGCCCTGCGGGGCTCCTACGTTCAGGGTGATGGAGTTTGAGGTGTACTGGCCTACCTTCACCACTTGAGGTCTGCCGGTGAGGAAGTCTAGAATCCAGTCGCAGAGTGAGGTGTTTAGGCCGAGGCCTGTGAGTTTATTAGTCAGCTTGATGGGGACTATGGTGTTAAAAGCTGAGCTATAGTCTATGAATAGCAGTCTTGCATAGTTCCCATTGCTGCTGTCAATGTGTGTGAGGGAGGAGTGGAGAATGTGTGAGATGGCATCATCAGTTGATCTATTGGAGCGATAGGCAAACTGAAGAGGGTCCAAAGTAACAGGGATGGATGAGCTAATGTGTCTCTTAACAAGTCTCTCAAAAACCTTCATGACTATAGATGTGAGGGCCACTGGACGATAGTCATTCAGGCAAGAGGGTTTGCTGTTCTTAGGCACAGGGATGATGATGGATTTTTTAAAGGAGGTGGGAACTACAGAGGTAGCAAGGGACTCGTTGAAGATAGAAGTGAACAAACCAGCAAGCTGATCAGCGCAGGACCTCAGGACACGGCCAGTAATCCCGTCAGGTCCAGCCGCTTTCCTGATGTTCACTCCCTTTAGTGCCCTCCGAACCTCGTCCTCCGTCACGGTGATCACATGATTCTCGCTTCTCTGCCTGCTGCTTCCTGACGCGCTGCTCGGCAGAGCCGCGATGCTGCCGTTGCTTTCAAAGCGGCCGTAGAAGGTGTTTAATTCTTCAGCCAGCGACGGATCTGCTCTCACCTCCGCGGAGGATTTGTTTCCAAAGGCACAGATGGTCCTTAGTCCCTGCCACATGCGTCGCGAGTCATTGAGCTGAAAATGAGACTCAATTCTCTCTTTGTAGCGATGTTTGGCGGCACTTACTGCTCGTCTGAGAGCATAACACGAAGCTTTATATTCGCGCATATTCCCAGACAAAAGAGCCTCGTTGTATGCGGCAGTGCGTTTGTTAACCGCATCACGGATTGTTCTGTCCACCCACGGTTTCTGATTTGGGAAGGTCCTTACAGTAATTGTTTCTGTGGCTTGTTCGGTAAGTGTGTTTACAAAGCTCACTGCTACCTCCGTGAACTCGCTGACGTCAGATGAGCTCGCCCTGAACATGTCCCAGTCGACGTCATCAAGAGCCGACTGCAGCATAGCTTCAGAGTGGGAGGACCAACGCGTCACTTCCCTCTTCACCGGGGGTTCCTGTGCGAGCCTTTGTTTGTATTCCGGTGTGAGGAAAATGGCGGCGTGGTCAGACTTACCAAACCCAGGTAGTGAACGGGCCTTGTAGGCGTTCTTGAACTGAGAGTAGCAGTGGTCCAGTGTATTCGGTCCTCTGGTTGGACAGGATACATGCTGGTGAAAGTTCGGCATGACCTGCCTGAGGTTGGCTTTGTTAAAATCCCCCGCGATGATAAAGGCAGCGTCAGGATGTTTGTTGATGTAGCTGCTGATCACGTCGTGAAGTTTAGACAAAGCCAAGCCGGTGTCTGCCTGTGGTGGAATATAAACGGCAGTAGCGATGACCGCGGAGAACTCGCGGGGTAAATAGAATGGGCGGCAAATGATGGATAGATGTTCCAGATGAGGCGAGCAGGATCGCGACAGAGAGGAGATGTTCCTGGGGTCACACCATTTCTTGTTAGTCATGAAACACACACCACCACCCTTGGATTTACCGGCCTCAGCTGTTCTGTCCATCCGTAAAACAGAGAAGTTGTCAGACGGCGTTACAGCTGTGTCCGGAACTGAGGGCGTGAGCCATGTTTCAGACAAACAGATGATGTTACAGTCCCTTATGTCCCGTTGGAAACTAATCCTGGCTCTAAGATCGTCCATCTTATTATCCAAGGATTGGACATTAGCGAGCAAAAGGCTCGGTAAAGGAGGACTGTGAGCCCTTTTCCTCAATCTGTTTCGAATCCCAGCGCTTTTTCCACGGTGTTTTTTGTTCCGTCTCCTGTGTCCTTTGTTCTCCGCGTTCCGAAGAATCTCAAGAGGCCACGATGGATTCGGTGATAAAGTGCCCTGAACCAGGTTAGTGAAGCGGTTTCCAATGTCCAAGAGTGCACTTTTGTCATAGGTGATCAGTGCCGACGTAATGTGTGTAAAAATAGAAATCAAAAGTAAGTGAAAAAGTAAATAAAAGCATAGTCTAAGCGGAGCGTCCCGGACGGCGGCCGACAATAGCAGCGCCATCTAATCAAGATGTCCAGGACCTCCAGCAGAAATATAGGCCCACAACATCAAAAATACAGCAGTATATTTCATTGTACACATGGGGTACTTTTTATCCCTGTGTTCACCAAACCCATCTTGAGTGTTTGCTGCTAAAAAGCTCATTTTTTTAGTTTCATCTGACCATAGAAGCCAGTCCCATTTGAAGTTCCAGTCATGTCTGATAACTAAATATGCTGGAGTTTGTTTTTGGATGAGTGAGGAGAATTTTTCTTGAAACCCTCCCAAATAACATGTTTGGGAATGTAGGAGCTGTTTGACAATTTTTTTTTAAAGGTTTTCTGACCCCGAGACTCATCTATTTTCTGCAATTCTCCAGCTGTGGTCCTTGGAGAGTCTTTAGCCACTCAAACCTCCTCACCATGCATTAGGACGATATAGACACACATCCTCTTCCAGGCAGTTTTGTAACATTTTCTGTTGATTGGAAAATCTTAATTATTGCCCTGATGGTGGAAATGGGAATTTACACTGCTCTAGCTCTTTTCTTAAAGCCACTTCACTAATTTGTGAAGCTCAATTATCTTTTGCTGCACATCAGAAATATATTCTTTGGTTTTTCTCATTGTGATGGATGATTAAGAGAATTCGGGCTTTGTTTTCCCTCCTATTTATATTTCTGGGAAACAGGAAGCCATGGCTGGATAATTTCATGTTCATAATCACCCTGGAGTGCTCAAAATTGTGAATATGAATGGGAATATACTTCAGACATATTTTACTCATAAGAATTTCTAGGGGTGCCAATAATTGTGTCCAACATGTATTTGAGAAAAACATTTATTTCATAATGATATTTCCCCCCATTTTAAATTCTTATCCAATGAAAGGTTAGATTTTTGTGATTTTTTTAAATAAAAGATCAAAAGGATAATAATAATAATAATTAACAATGCAGATACATTTTCACAGCCTTCTTTGATCATATTTACCAAGGGTGCCGATATTTTTGGCCATGACTGTATATTTCTAACCTTATAAAAACTGCATCAACAGTATCTGGTTTCTCTGGGAGTTTCAATCTTTGGGTTCCAGCGGTTAGTCCTGTCTGCAGAGTCTATCAAACATTTGTGGAAGTTAAGCCCGAGAATAGTTATATTCACTACAGTTCCATTGTTTATGCTTTTCTGAGTCTTTCTGTTAAAACATAATTTCTATATTCTATCACGTTACTAACCTAATGGCCTTTCCATCACAATGCAGTCGTTTAGAATCCCATAACCACAGATGCAGAGAACCGTGGCTCTTATCTCATCTTTACACAGGTCATTCTTTTGTACTGATGTTACTACGAATGCAGTCTCTATCAAGCTGCTAAACACGGTCATTCTCCCATTCGAGTTCTAGTTTCCTCATACCTATTGGCTTCAGTCTTACTTGGCCTGTTGTGGCCTTTGCATAACATGGCCTTCACATTAGATGGACTATTGTGGTCCTTCACGTATCTCTGCCTATGGTGGTCATCAGGTAAGTCTGACTATTATTGTTTATGAAGTTCAGCCTATCGTGGCCTTCACATTTCATGGCCTACTGTGACCATCAGTTAAGTCTGACTATTAATGTTGTTAATAGTATAATATCACTTGGCCTTTGACAAAATTGACCTATCATGACTTTTCTCACTACATTAACTATGCTGTCTTTCTGTGTCAAATGGCATAATGCAGCGTTTATCAATATTTATTATTTATGCCTTTTCATAAAATTGAAAGCTAATCTTTTGACTTTTAATTTTAGGAAATCCAATTAAGAAAAGGCTCAACTGGTGGATGTCAATTCACAGCCTTCATCTTCAGACAGGATCAGCTAAATCAGGATTTGGACACAGGACGGGGTCTACGCCAAAGAACTCTTCTATACAAATATACATGAATTATTGTAACTCACCATCATCTGTTAACACTTTACGGAATAAATACCATGTAAATGTTTACCTTCTCTCTGAGTCCTTCTGATAGAACTCTACACACAAAAGCTCAAAACACACACACAACATGCAAAATGTCACACACATCTTGGAAAAGCAAACACTTCAAAACTATTTTAACTCTTCTAAAAATTGTATTTTTGCATAGTATATTGCACTGTATACACAAATATAAAACAATTAGCCAAATACACACCAAACGACACACAGATGTAAAAAATGTAAAACTACTTTTGTGTGCAGGAGCAGATGTAACATCTAGGTGAGAAAATCGGTTGCTTAGGGCCCCGGGGCCCCATCTGATATTGGCAAAACATATTTGCAGTGTTGAGCAATGTAACCAATCACAGACATATCTGTTGATGTCTTGAAAGCAATTACGAGAAGTGTTTACAGTTTTTTTTTTTAACTGCTTACACAAAATTTTTCCTTGTCACACAATTTCTGAAAGCTGACACTCAAACACCAGACGCGCACGCCAAATCTGCAAAACCATACACTAATTCTTTGCCTTTGACTCAGTTTTCAATTTCATAAAACACTTTTTGCAAAACACAACACACAATTTCTGAAAGCTGACACTCAAACACCAGAACCACACATCAATCTAACAGGAAGTATCTTGATATCCTTTTTCAACCACAGGCACATGCAAACACTCATTGTTTTACTGAACACCAACCAATCATGGCTTTAGAATAGGCCTATAAGCACGCATCTACACAACCATACATGGCGGATGTACTTCTTTTCTTTTGTGCTGTGTACTAATACTCTATTTTGTACAAATTCTCTATTCACAACCTCAAATGCTTACGGTAAAAAACAAACAAAAAAAAACTTTTTTTTTTTTTTTAATCTTTGAGAGAGTTTTTCAACATGTTTTTTGCTAATTACTTTCTTTCTTGTACACAAATATACATAGGAGATCATGAAAAAAGAGCTTTAGGTTTTGAATAACTTTGCCATAATATTTTATTTTTGGATAAATCATATACACAAAGTTTGCAATGTAAGACAAATATTTTCTTTTGAGATGTGTGTGTGATGTGTGGAGCTTTGTCACTATAACAAATTCCTCATGTGTAAACATACCTGGCCAATAAAGCTCATTCTGATTCTGATTCTGATGTTTTGAATGCAGTGCTTCATTTTGCAAGAGATGTGAGGTATTTTGCATTTTGTGTGTGCGATTCTTGGGTGTGTGTGTAAAGATTTGAAAAAAAAGAGGTAAAGTTTTGAAAATGTGTGCAAGCAGCTGAAAATAACTAAGTTAGAATCCACTAACCTCTCAAAATGCTGTGTTTCTGTCAAGTGCTGAGTTCTGCAAGCTCGGGAATCCTCTCATTATAACAATGTGTAAATAAGAGATTCATTGTGCTGTGTAGAGCTTATTAACAGAACATTGTGAGATGAACTGAAGTGAGTGACAGCTTTTAGTGATTATATGAGGGAGCGCTCTTTGAATGCATTCTAGGCTGTTTACATTTGATCACATTTGCTAAAACACTAAACCCCATTCTCTGAATCAATTTCTCTATAGCCTAAACCAATTTGTCAAATAAATCACTCTTTCTGCAAAACTTTAAACAAGTTCAGGCCAGTCGCGTAGCTACGAGTGGGCCCAGGCCCACCCACTTTCATCTGTGGCCCACCCAATGAGATGTTTAGTTGGTAATTTTCCAAATGGATGTAATTTATTAAACAATACTAATAAACGTCTTATTTCACTGTAATTTTATATATTTATTAAAAAATATTAAAGCTTGCTTTCATGGTCAAATTACAGGTCGTTTCTTAGTTTTCCCTCTTCCTATAGGTGCATCACGCTTGTCAAAATGATGATGATTCGTCCGTTTCTGTTAGTCCCACACACAATGTTATGTTTACGTCGTAAGGATATAATAGTAAAATGTACGCGTTTGTGAAGTTAAATTTGTAAATAGCCTAGTTGAGCAATCATAAAGCAGATCAATTCTATAAAAAGTAAAAGTCTTAGCAATAAATCCGGACCGTCTTGTAAATGAAACCCACCAGACCACCTGCGGTTGCTGGATTTATCGATCGGAAACTTCTGAACCAAGCGTGTTTGAAGCATCATATTAGCATAGGTACAGTGTTTGATCCGCTAAAAATGCGTCCTTTGTGGAAAGAAACACATAAACTTTGTGCTGGATCCTGGTCGCCAAAACAAACTGCATAATTTGCAGCTGCACACATTTCTGCGGTCCTCGATGTGCGTGAACTGATTGATTATGAAATCATCAGCGAAGCCCCGTTGTTTCACACTGACTGAGGTAATGCTTTTTAATACACTTCCTTTAGTTAACGTTAGTTAATGCATTAACTAACATTAGAAATACATTTGTTACCGTGTTTATTCATCTTTGTTAACCAGCTCTTGAATTTTAATAATGTCCTAAATTTTGAAATGAACATATAACAAATTACTAATGTTAATGTATGATTTAGAAGTACTGTGTAATGAACCTTGGTGCTGTATTTTTTTGTTGGCAATTTGACATGCAGTTTTCATATGCTACACACCTGGCCCACCCAGTTTTATGTAGGGCCACCCACTTTAACATTTCTGGCTACGCTAGTGGTTCAGGCAGACACTGCTTGCAGATCTCTTTTTCTAATAATAAATATACATATGTACACACACACACACACATCCACATTCACTGACTCATTGAATCATTTTAAAACAGCTTTTTAATCGTTGTAAATTCCAAAAATAATGCCATGTTTAAAGTGGAAATGAAATGTGCTTGTTTTTGGCAATGGTAAAGCTCAAATATATTACAAACCCAACTTTACCTAGCAATGGGAGAAATTAATCATTTAGAAACTTTGAACAAATTGCTTCACAAAATGATTCAGTGGATCACTGGAAACGCCACACGCTGGTCAGAATGGTGTAAATGCAACAAAAACTCAGTGCAAACATGCATAAAAACAGCTTTTACAAACCAATTCCAAGTATTTCATTTAATTCAATTAAACATTACATGTCTGCATTTTAATTTTTTTATTGACGTGAAAATGTAGCACAAATATAAGTGCTTTTAACAACAGTTATTACCTGAATATAAATGACAACTGAGATTGAACATGAATAAACACTTGAAATAAAACACAGAATGGAATCAGAAAACAGATGTGATGAAGACCAAGTTCCTGTGAAATCTCGTCGCAATCCTCTCTGATGCATTTAGTCCATCAGTCTGGTCAGGACCGTGCACAGATATTTTGAGGGGCAGTGGACCTGTTACGGTCGCTGGCTGTAGAAAAGACTCGAGACGAAGGGGTTGAACATGAACAGGAGAATTTAATAAAACACAGCACATAAACCAATATAACTTTATACTCAGACAAAGACAAGGGGAGAACTCGAGACTTATAAAGGGACAAACCAATGAGCTAAACCAGATGATTAATAAGACACAGGTGATACGACTTAACGATAATTAAAACACAACAGGTGACAGGAGTAAACGATAATGACTAAAGACAGGAAACAGACCAAATAAGGGCAAACAGGAACTAAACAGAAACTGACATGTAACAGGACCAAACCAAAAAAAGGGGCTTCACTCTCCACATCTTCCTGTTCTGCCTCTGTCTCTTTCCTCTCTGTCTCATTCTACTGCCTTTCTTTCTCAATCTGAGCATTTTCTGTCTTTGGCTCAGTTTCAAGACATTCACTTTTATTTTGTTGAGTTGACTCTGGAGCAGTTTCATCTTACATCTACATTTAGTCATTTAGCAGACACTTTTATCCAAAGTGACTTACAGATGAAGCAATCAAAACCAACAAAAGAGCAATAATATGTAAGTGCTATGATACGTCTCAGTTAGCCTAACACAGTGCATGTAGCAAGGTATATTTATTTTTTAAAATATAGAGAATGTATAACAAACCTTTTACAATCATATTGCATATACAATTGGCTTAGTGCTAATTCAGTTTATCTTGTTGTAATGTAATTCATTTAATTTGAATAATTTAATGTCTATCTTTATTTTTTTTATCACACTCTAGCATATTCCTTTACCTGTACCTGTCTGACCTCTCTGAGCCTGCTTCTGCCTCATCTTCGATGAAAGTATAAGTATTAGACATTTCATTTAATATTATACAGCATAAATATATATTATATACTAATAAACCACTCATTTAGAACACCTTTTTTAGTCCTATCAATATGTTTTCAATAAAATATTTTAACTATGATGTGTTACAGAATACTAGTATCTACTAAGACAAGTTATTATAATGGGAAATATACTTAATTACAACAACGAATGTGTGACAAACTGCAAACTTGCAATGTTGAACTGCCTTTAGCAGCCTCCTTAGCACTTTCTCTCTCTGTCTGTCTTCTGTTTTTGTGAAGGTTTGTTTATTTATTTTTTTGTAGTAACAGGAAATGTGATGTTGTTTATATTAGAGTTGATCGGGTACAATAATTTGAATATTTGAATATTCTAATTCTAAGAACATGGATATTTTGTACAAGTTGTTAGCACTTTAGAAGACCGAGAGCAAATCATTACTGAGAGAAATACAAAAACAAATTACCAAATGACTTATTCAGCGGATCAACCACTGACTGTAATGTGGATTGCAATGCATCCATCTATTAATGCAACGACCTTCAGGAACTGTGGTCTCCAGAGAGCGGGCACACAGATTGTGAGTGATGCTGTGTAGTGGATTAGTGGAATCAGTGGATCTTTAGCGGAGCGGTAACAGAACCCCCCCACCCCCGTGCACGGCCCTGGTTTATGTTGTCAATACAGAAGACAAACCAATGGGCCACTGGCTGCTTTCTGTCCCTGTGTGATGCTCCTTGACAAGAAAATAACAAAAAAAACATCCTGTCGGCCCATTAAGTGCATCGGCCCACCGGGAAAATGCCCAGTATGCCCAATAACCAATCCGGCCCTGATAGCTTAAAAAATACATAATATATATGGCATCCAACTAATACTATTAGTACTGTTTCTAATATTAAAATGTAGACTATGTACAATCTTACAGACTTGATGTAGTAACAAGGATTTTGTACAATTAAAAAAAATCATACCCTATATATTGCATTGTTATATATTGTATTGACAACTCATCAGTTAAATATTTACCATCTAATATTCTGCATTTTTAAATAAACGGACAAAAACGACTTAACGATTTTTTGTGCTGGATGACGTGACAATATATATCATTGATAGAAGTGATCACCCAGATGTAGACCAACCTATTTTGCATTTAAAAAAAGTGATTACAGGCAAATTTGCTTTATGTATTTCCCGGCGTTGAAATCAGGCAACAGATAACTGATTCCTTCAGCAGGTCAGGTCTGCCCCCAAAACTCATCAAACTGTCTATGAAACCTGTGTTATTCTGCAGGCACCACCAGGGGCGATTCTACGATTTTCATTTTAGGGGGGCTCAGCCCCTAATGAGGGTACAATAATAAATATAAATAAAATAAATAAATAAATTTGACTATTAGGGTATGGTGGTATACTAAACTTATTGCAGTATTCCATTGTATTGCATAGATGAGTATAACATTTGAGTACTGAATAAGCCTTCAGATCCATCATACAAGTCTTCCTGAGCTCTCTCTCTCTCTCTCTCTCTCTCTCTCTCTCACACACACACACACACACACACACACACACACACACACACACAACTGTTTGCTGTACAAACACAACATTTTAGGCGATCTGAGGTGATCACGAATTCATGTACAGTTTATGCAAAGCTAAAGCCCCCCTAAAAATGGCTTAGTGACACCCATGACCTCTTTCATGGTCTTTCCCACAAAATACCACTCGATTTGGATGGAACAGAACAGAAGGATGGAATTTGAAGGAAATCTTGCATGCTTTAAAATGTTCTGATGGACTCATGAATGATCAGCAGATGGAGCCACTGATCAGGAAAAAAACTGTCACAAACACATATGAAGTAGGCCTATGTTCATAGCACAGAAACATAATTGGGACAGGTCTCCTGCTCTATCTGACACTAGCTATGGTTAGTTGTGAATTTAACTTATGCACAATATACTAATAATATTATTAATAAATCACCTGTGCCTCAGAGCAAGCAGATGAAACACATTAAATGCGGTCATTGCTTTCGGAGGTGGATGCTGCTGTTGGGGAACACAGTCCTGTAGACAGTTCTGGGAGGCAGTTATATAGAAATAGTTTGACGACAGACGTTGCTCGGGCATTTCAGAGTGACTGTAACAACATTTCAGATGCAATGGAACGAGATTAATCTGCTGTTAGTCAGGTTATGCCGTCCCATAGAGCACAAAGTCACATGACTTTTTTGATGTGCATGGAGGAATTTATTCTGCAAATGTGTTTCCATCTTCCACTGTTCACATTAACTCATTTTTGCACAAGTCAAAAACCACCTCAAGCAACACTTTTTTTGTGAATTAAGGATTTTTTACCCCAAAATTTGGAGTTTCCATCCCTCGTTTCTGATGCTATACTTGAAAATGTGCATAAAAACAGGGAGTGACATTATATAAACAGCTATAGACATCTATCAACTAATTAAGTAATGTGAATATGGAAAAACACAAACATGTGGTTCATCATGTCAGGGTTTTTGCACCTGCAAATTCTACAGACAGAAACTTTTTTTTTCATGCAGAAAGGAGACATTTCTAATCATTTAAAAAAATCAATTTGAACATTTGAATGAAAATGTAGTTATCAGGCAAATATATTGACTGAAATGGAGTACTATTGAAAAAAAACTTGATTAATGTGTGAGTCAAAGTTCAGAAATTAATCTTTAACCTAGAAACTAAACACTAGAGATAGTGAGGAAACTTCAAGACCTTGTCAACTGCTCCAAGAACATGAACTAAAGTTACTCATACAGTCACATCTGATCTATTTTCAGCATTTCAGATTTTTCTCAGACCATTGATCTTTTATAAATGCTGTCACTAAATCAGTGACAAACTTAAACAGAATTAATCAACACAACCTGACAATATAATATTCAGTTTCATGTCTCGCTGCTCTCTGAACTCTTACTGGTTATGTTCAGTATAAAACACGTTCATTTGAAAACTGCGGTTTAAGGTGAAAGTGAAGTTGCACAAGTGGCTTTATATATTGTCTCACAGCAAACGAACGATCCCTGTTTCTTCCCTGTTTATGGCATTTTTGATTTAAAGCAGATTCAGAATGGTGTTTCAGGTCCTGATCAACTATAACATGACGAAGAACACATTAGATCTGGCGGATTCATTAGAAGTGTTTGAGAACATCACCATCTGGGAACTGAAGATGACACTTGCTTATTTTCTTCAAGAACGTTATGGTTAAATGTTTATTATCTACTCAAGAGATAAAAACTAATATTAATGTTGACATTTTTTTTAACCGTGTGACAAACTCAAGTTAAAATGCAAAGTCATTGTTCTGGCAGTCTGTTTAAAAGCAGAATGTTAAACTTTTAACATTCACTGGTCAATTTAAGTTGTTCAATTATATGTTTTTCTTTCTTTTTTAGGCAGGTTTCCATTTTACTTTAAGGTTATATTCAGAGAGAGTCTGCTGGAAGACCATCATATTTTATAATATTAAACATTTATCTGTTATTTTTGTTGTGATGGGAATGCCTGGTGGAGGAGGTAAGACTTCCACATTAATAAACTTAATTTAGAAATTAAAACATTGCTTATGTTTTCAAATGTATACTTTTTTTTGTCATTAACTAAAGATTCATAAAAAAACTTGAATATTGACACAAAATAAATCTAAAAGCAAACTGATGCTCCTGATACTGTTGTCAAATTTCTCTCTAAACTCCTGAAATTGATGCTTTTGTTTCTTTGTATTTCACTTTCTCTCTCTCTCTCTCTCTCATATGCTGAATTTGACAACACAGTGTTTCAGGTCCTCATGAACTATAATGACAAGAAGAATCAACCATTAGATGTGGCAGATTCATTTGAAGAGTTTAACGACACCACCATCAGACAACTGAAGAATAAAATTGCAGATGTGACTCCTGGAGCAGGTTAAATATTTATTATTTATGCTTCAGAGAGAGGAAAAAAAAATCATTTAAAGGGTCTTGTTTTTCTGTGGATATTTTAGAACAGTATATCTGAGACTCAAGTTAAACTGTCATTTTCAGCCTGTTTAAAAACAATGTTAAACTATTTTAGCATTCACAGTCATCATGTCATTTGAGATGTGGTTCTTATTGTATGTATGTTTTTGTTGTTGTTGTTGTTGTTGTTTTTAGTCCCAAAACACACAAGGCTGTTATTTGGAAACAATCTACTGGAAGACCATCATACTCTTGGGTTTTATAAAATGACACATTTATCCGTTCTTTTAGTCGTGTTTAGAGCAAGTGACGAAGGTATGACTTTCAGATGCTTAAACTTCGTTCGGACATTAAAGTATTGCTGATGTTTTTAAAAGTATACAGTCTTGTTTTTATCATTAGCTAGAGACCGATAAACAAAATCATACACTTTCACATCCTGTGAATGTCAAAAAATTTAATTTTCTTGTATTTTCTTTTATCAAATTTTGCTGATGCTGCTATGAGCAAATTGATGTTTGTGTTTGTGTGTTTGTTTGTTTTTTCCTCACATGACCAATTTGACAACATAGGGTATCATGTCTACATGAGATTCAATACGAAAGCCAATAAGCTGTTACATGTGGCAGATTCATTTGAAGAGTTTCAGAAGACCACCATCAGAGAGCTGAAGGAGAATATTTCATGTTTGTTTCTGGCATGGTCTGGTACTTTAAATATATTTATTATTTACTCTTCAGAGATAAAACAATCTAAGCAAATGTTGTTGTTTTTTTGTCTTTGTAAAAGTCTAAATTATTTAAACATTCACATGTTAGTACGTCATTTTAATAATTTATATTATTGTATTTCATTAATGTTAGGCCCAGATCGCTTAAGGGTGATTTTTGAAAGCCATGAACTGAAAGACGATCAATCTCTTGGGTTTTATAAAATTAGACATTTAGATGTTATTTTCACTATGCTGAAGATGCCCGGAGGAGGACCACAAGGTATGGCTTCATTTAGACGTTAAATCATTGCTTGTGGTTTACATGGCAGATATAATCTTGGTTTTTATCATTAGATAAAAAATAAATATTTTTACATTTTCACTGTTTATTATTCATACGCTGACAGAGTAAATGGTTTTAATGTGTAATCAAATTTATTCTCCTGAAACTGGTGTGAAATTTTATTGGATTTTTATTGAAATTTATGATTTTGTTTCTTACAGTACCACTTCTAACAAACAAAGCACATATAATTCCCAGAACTGTCTCCATGGAAAGACTGTCTTACAGCATGTAGATGTATTAGACTCACTGATTGAATAGTTTCACATTTCACTGAACTATAGTTAGTTTTGTTAACAAAGAAAGAATTGACAAAAATTGTCAACAAGGACAACCTTTCTTCCATGCATTTGTATTGAACCAGTGCTTCCGAGCATGGATCAGACTGCTAAAAGTCATGGGATTTCAGTAAACAAGGCTTTAAGTCATAAGTGTTTCTTAACTAAGTAAATTTTGTATTTCATTTGGAAATCAAGGTCCCAGAGTCTGGAGGAAGAGTGGAGTGGCACAGAATCCATGTTGCTTGAAGTCCAGTGTGAAGTTTCCACAGTCAGTGATGATTTGGGCTGCCATGTCATCTGCTGGTGTTGGTCTGGCGTTAGCATTCGGCCTGTTTTAAATCAGACACAGATATAGTGCGGTAAGATCGCATTTATTTGAATTAGAGAGAGAGAGAGCGAGAGGGATGAATGTTGCGTGTGTGAACCTTCGTCTGCGCCTCTCTCTCTAAAAGCAATGAGTCTTAGTTACTTCAAAAACAACGATTTTACCCCCTCATTGCAGAGAAATATAACGTTGCGAGTCAGTAGCCTATCGAAGCTATTTGACTAATAAAAGTTTCCGTGCGGTGTGTTCGCTGCGCGATCTCTCTGATATCTGTGTGCAATAACGTGTGTGTGTGCGTCTATAGCCCCATTCACACTGCACGTTGGTCCCGGAAAATTGCCAGAAAATTGCCGGAATGCCTTCTGTGTGAACGCAAACACGTCCCGGGATTAATTCCGGGATTGATCCCGGGTTGGGACCTAGTAACATTGCCGGGTTCAGTTCCGGAACGAGCGCAGTGTGAACAAAAGCCGGATCAATGCCGTAACGAGTGTGTGGTAGTGATGACGCACTTTATCGTTCGGCAGTTTTACCGGTTGTTTTGAAGGCAGATCAACGTTCACACGACGAAAAATGTGTAAACTAGAATGAAGCAGCGAACAGGGAGCTCCTCACTCTCTGCGCTGAAGCTGAAATCATTCTCCAGTTTAGTGAAATGGTGAGCGCGCATTATACACGTCACATGAAAGGTCACGTGTCTTTACGGGATCTTTACGGGTTGTGTGTGAATGCACGCACAGATTCCGGAAAATCACTGGCAGTGTGAATGCAGCAAATCTGACGATCCGGGAACAAATGCCGGAACACATTACCCGTGTATTTTCCGGAATCTCTGTGTGAAAGGGGCTTAAGAAAGCAGCGAAGCCTGCATATAGCAACAAGCCCGACCCGAGCCCGAGGCTATTCATTAAACATTAACCCGAACCCGACCCGAAACCCGAAAGTATTTCGGGACCCGTCGGGCTCGGGTCGGGAAGCAGACCTCTAGCACAGAATCATTTCATTTATAGAACTACAATGGACCAAGAGTAAAGTTTTATATAATTATGGTACACAGAAATCAGTGAAATAAACATCAGCACCTCATTATTTGAGTAAGCTCTTATCACACTATAGTCCTTCACGTCCGCTGCGATCTCAAATCTCTAGAATACACTAGAATGATAATACCTAGAATATGAAAATCAACTGCGGGGGGGAGATCGTTTTCCTATTTAGCACACAAACTCTGGAACAATCTACCAAACACTGTTCGGGAGGCAGACACACTATACCAGTTTAAATCTAGATTAAAGATACATCTCTTTAACCTGGTGTACACATAATACACTATCGCATTTATATAATTCAAATCCATTAAAGGATAGTTAGGCTGCATTAATTAGGTCAACCGGAACCGGGAACACTTCTCAAAACACCTGATGTACTTGTTACATCGTTAGAAGAATGGCATCTATGCTAATATTAGTCTGTTTCTTTCTAATTCCGAGGCCACCGTAGCCACCCGGATGCAGTCTGTATCCAGATCAGATGGTGGATCAGCACCTAGAGACGACCTCTACAGCCCTGAACATCAGCGGAGACCAGGACACCTAGATGACCCCCAGAGACAGACCCCCAGTGAAGACCCTGTCTCCTAGACGGCCTCGGGACCAGACCACAGGAACCAGATGAGTCCTCTGCTCAATCTAACTCTGCTGCAGCCTAGATTTAAAATGCTTTTTTGTCAGGCCAGAGGAGAATAACACTATTTCTACACACTATTTCCCCGTCTAAATACTGTAAAGATGATGTAAAGCCACCCAGTTTTATATCAAGCTGATGTAAAGCTGCTTTGACACAATTTGCATTGTTATAAGCACTACACAAATAATAGTGACTTGACTTGAAATGCTTACCCCAAGAATTATTCTATTTATTGACTTTTTTCTAACATACCGTCTTAAATAATGACCATTTGTGTTTAATTTTGACATTCCAGTATTAAGCAAACTACATAATTTCTACAAAATATCATGATTATTTATTGAAGTGTTGTATGGAAGCAAAATAATGACAATAGTTTTTGAAACATAAAGCATGCTGAATTCAACAAATCGAAAAAAAAAGATGCATTGCAATTAACAGTGCATGCATTTTAATGCCTTGTATTTCCAGGGCTTGAATTTTTAGGTCCTGAAATATAACATAGTTGTTTATTTAAGCTGTGAATATTTCAATTCAAAATATTTCACACACATTTTCATAATTAAAAATTCAATAATTAATATTCGCCTTCCATAATTCACTTCCAAAATATTCAATCTGTTTAAAAATACCATCTATAATATCCAACAGGCAAATTTCGGTCATTTCATTTTATTTCGGTCACTTTCCAAATTCGCTGCCACAAATTCAGTGGTTAAAATTCGGCAGAAAATTTGGCGGTGCACATCCGGGAACCGCAGGAATAGCAGTAGAGCACCGACGCATGATCTCCAGCTGATGTCAGCCGCTCACCAGCAGGTGTCGCAAGCGGCTGTTGATGAATTATATGTGGATCAAGTCATTCATTCACATTTACATTTACATTTACATTTAATCATTTAGCAGAATTCACAAAAACTGATTTGCAGAAATAGAGCAAGCACTAAGTAGAAGTTTTGATTATCGGGGCCAGTATAAACATGTAGAAACGCTGATTGTGTGTATGTTTAATTCAACATCTTCGCTGTTTCCCGTAGCCTACATGTAAGCAGCTTTCTCTAACACAAAGGACATTATAATGCTCTTTTACCCAACGCTGAAGTTACATCTGAGGAAGACATATATTGCTTTCGGTTGCTTAGTTTCTGTAACTTTGTATCATGGCTTGTGTGACGCTGTGCTGTAATACTGGGGTTCCCCTCATACGTCACACTCCAGGATTCCCCAAAGACGTGTAAGGCGCCTCAGTGAACTAATATAGTGATATAGGACCTCAGATCTCAGAATACACTTTACTGATGATTATGCGAACTATATACAGGCAAGCAAATGAGGTCAGAAGAACGCAACGCGCTGCATTTTCGTTGCTTTCCCTTACCGCTGATCTAGAGTCGACAGTCCTACAACGATATCAATACCAAGATTAGTTTTAACAGTAAGCAACCATTTATAGACATAAAAAAGGAGTTTAAAACTGCTTAGGTGTATTGTTTCTGCAAATTATCCTGCATGTTGTCATCCGCGATCGTAATATGAGACTTCTCCCACTTGCATTGTCATCTGTAAACTCTCGCTTCCAGTTACCCACCGTATTTATTTTTAAATATTTTATAAATCCCTCCATGGAATATTTAATTCCCATTTGGTGGCCTTCTGTGTCCAAAATTGTGCAAAAACATCATGGGACAAGGTTTTCACTGCAGCTGTCATTGAGCAGCTCTGTTTGTTTGTCCGAGGGATCAACAGTAACTAAGGGGGGCGGGGCTTACCGATAGGTCAATTGTCCTTTCGCCATCAGACAGATTATTACAGATTATTCTGTCACTTCAGTCTAGTTTATTCATGTTTTTTGGAATTTTGAATTGACGTGTGGCCAAGTATGGTGACCCATATTCGGAATTTGTGCTCTGCATTAAACCCATCCAAGTGCACACACACAGTAGTGAACACACACCTGGAGCAGTGGGCAGCCAATCAGAGGGTCTCACCTCAGTCGTGGTATTGAAGGTGGAGAGAGCGCTGGACATTCACTCCCCCCACCAACAATTCCTGCCGGACCCGAGACTTGAACCCGCAACCTGGGGATACAAGTCCAATGCTCTATCCATTAGGCCACGACTGCCCTACAGAGTCCTGATACTCTGATACACGCTCTCTCATCTGCCTGCATTGTTTCATGTAGGAGCGTAGTGTTCGGATCTTGGCACTCATGTCTTGTAGGGGTGGGAGAAAAAAATCGATCCATTGATGCATTGCGATTCTCTCTCCAACGATTCTGGATCGATTTCTGAGCTTAGTTTTTAACCAGATGTGCGATGACGCGGAGTTTGCTTTAGAAACATTTCACTACTGATTATACCCTGATTATACATTTCACTACTGATTATACCCTGTATGATTGTGTATGTGACAAATAATAACGAACCTTGACCTTGAAACACACGTATTCTGATTGCTTCCAATTCCTCACACATACACAACACTCGAACCTTCCGTAAAATAATCTTTCATAAAGTTTGGAAAGGTTGAAGCGAATTACAAGGACATTCGCGGGCTTCATTGCACAGGATGCTTTGTTTGATGTTACACTTGAAGTGTGCAGTCTCGCCCGTCGGTATTTACCTTACAAATGCTCTACGAAGTCATCATTTATGTGGTTTGGAATGCAGTGGACTTATATATTTAAAATATGAACCTCACTAACAGAAGGCTGCTTTCAATTTCAAATGCTGTTGTTTCTAAAGGCTGTTAGGCAATAATATAAAATACATTATACATCCTATGTAAACAAGTAATTGTTAACTAGCCTATTACTTTATCGCAGTTACGCAATCAACCAACTTTGCATGTGTGGTGGATAGCACAAAAGACCATTTTACAAAAATAACTACAGAAAATCTATTCCAGCATCGTCTTTTAAATGGATGGCATTGTACAATGTTAATTGTAATGTTGCTTGGTCTCTTCCACACAAATATTTATTATTAAACAAAATAAGTCACATTTAAAATATTACATAGATGCTACCCTTGTAATAATGTACTTAAGTATATGCAAAATATTAAAAAAAGTACTTTGTGTTATATAGAAGAGACCGTTGTACATCTTTTTTGTGAATGTTTGTTATAAGTTATGTACCTCTCACTCCTTTATTTCTCAGATAAAACAAATGTTGGATTATTATAACTCTAACTCCTGTATTGTTAATCTTTTTATTATACTTGGCCATTTTTTTTATTCACAAGTGTACATTTTTGGGTAAGAACTCAGTACTGTCAATTTTTCTGGTTGACTATATAATTCTTAAGTTTTGTCTTTAATGGGCATTAAAAAAATCATTCAAAAGTCAAATTGCTTTCAATGTTTAACCTTGTATAATTTTCCCACTTTGGTTTGTTATTTATTTATTTGTTGTCTTTTAGTTTATTTATTTATTTTACTTTCTATCTTGTATTTTTTTTTTTTTTTGTATTTTGTCCTCTATTGCTTTTGAGGTTGTTGTAGTTATGTGCTTGTTGAGTGTTTTGGCATCAATAATAAAAAATAAAAAAATCCGAGGGAAAACCGCGGACTTGGCAACACTGAGTGGAGGTGACGTAGAGTGGAGCTCCACTAGCTCATGGTCTGCAGCCAGATTAATGTGGCAGGTTCCGTCGGATGCCACTGGCAGCATCTTCCTGCTGACAGCTGCCGATTTTTCACTGAACCCCATCTCTGGAATTTTCACCCCTAAATGGCGGCCGCGCTACCTAGTGACTGTTACCCAAAAACGCATCAGAGTTTCGCCTCTTGGGCTTCTATACTCGAATAAAATTAATAAACAAGGTTCCAGGAATTGTAATAATAACAATGCAATAAACGATATTCGAATATATCACTATATTTTTGCTCTCCTGACAAAATTAGACATGGATATCAAATGGATAGTTCTATTATTTAATCTGTTACTTTAATTTAATTAACATTGTTCATTTGAATTGTGAATTCTGCTGATTAAAAAAAAAAACTTTAGTAAATGAATGTGAAAAGACTTTTGTGCTGAAATTTGCTGAAGAAAGTGTATCCTAACGTGCTTCAGATAGCGAAAGTGAAACTAACCACAGCGTCGTATTCTTCCTGAAGGGTCGCTTCTAAATTCATTTTAAATTCTTCTGCAAAGTTTCGAGCACATTCAAAATGGTTTACCAGCTCATTATTGTAGATCTAACAGGAGAAAAAGGACATGTCAATGTGGCGAACTCGGAGGAGGAATTCAGAAACACCACAGTTGAAGAGTTGAAAAGAAAAATTGTAAAAGACATTTTTAAAGACTACGACTGTAAATCAAACACAAAAATAAACCATTATTTTACTACAGTAAGTTCGTGACCATTTTAACCATGATATTTGTAGTAAAATTATGGTAATTACAGGAAAGCCATTTTAATGAGGAACACGTCATCTTTCCAGCTTAAGTTGATGAATATTGCTGTTTATGCTGTTGTTGTTTTTCATAGATCAATTACTCAGACTGCTCTACATAAACAAGCAACTGGAGGATCATGATACTCTTGGTGATCACGGCATTAGAAACATGTCAACTATTTTCATAATTCTTTGTCTACCTGGTGGTGGAGGTATGTAAGTAACAACAGTATACCAGAGTCAGCTATATATATATATATATATATATATATATATATATATATAATAAAAGTTTTAAATAGGTTATGTTTGTTGGACAACAACTCAAAATCAGGCCGTTATCATGTTTTGCTATATATGTTAATCATGCAGAATGTTGACCAAAACATTGGTTTGTATAAATCTTTACTGTTAAATGAGTTTTGTGCTTCATAATGGTTTTATCATTTATATGACAGATTGTCATATGTATAGTGTGAGAACATGCCTGCTGTTTGACATATTCTCTATATTTGTGCAGTGATATTTTTCATGTTAATTTTTTCTTGAGTCATAAGTTTAGTTCATAATGAAAGATAAATCACAGTTTGTGTCTGAAATTAACAACTAGCCCAGGTCTCTCCTACATAATATAAATGTGAAAGTTATTAGGATGAGTGTAAAATGTTTAATTATTGATTCAAGGCACAATATCATTCAGCTTCTGTTTCACGTCATCTCTCTCTCAGGTGGACCTTTACCTGAAGATGGAGGAATTCACAGGACAGAATCTATGGAGAAACTCAAACTCAGCATGTAAATGCATTAGACTCGTGCTGAGTTCAGAGAGAAAGTTTAAAGCAGATTGAATTATTACGTGACTTATACTTATATTTGTTGATTTTAAGGAAGTAAGGATGTAACGATTCAATCTTCTCACAATTTTTTTTAATATAAAATGAGATTTAAGACAAATTATAAATGAAATGTGTCCTTTTATTATTGCTTTGACAAAATGCTGCATGTTTCTTTGTGAAACTGAAATATAACACTATAATAATATACTAATACAGCACTTGTATATTATTGCTCTTTTGTTGGTTTTGACTGCTTGTATTCTCCTCGTTTGTAAGTGGCTTTGGATAAAAGCATCTGCTAAATAACTAAATGTAAATAACAAAACGAAATTGAAATTTTAAAACAAAACAAATCAAATAAGTAACACAAATAAAAGAAATATCTTCATATGCACAAAATAAGGCTTTGTCTGCTCTTTCCATTTAAAATGACTGCATTTTAATCATCATCCAAACAAAGATGCAACACACACGCAGCATGAGCAGATTATAATCTAAATTAGATTATATGATTTCAAAATTTGAAGCAAAAACAGAATAGTCTGACTTCAGTTTTGTGAAACTATACATAAATATCTGCATGAAACAGAAACAGCAGACGAGCTGAATGAGACGCAGATTCATCAGAAAGTACAGATTTATACAGAATATACATTTGTATTATTATTATTATTGCAATAATCAAATTATTAATCTTTTATATAGAATATGTTTTTTTATTGTGTAACATTAGCTACTGTATTACTGTACCTGCATTACTTCATTTATTAAGCTTTGTTAATGTTAATTCCATCATGCACTAATGTAACATTAACATTATTATTTGTAACATTTAACTTAACTAACCTGGGTAAGTTAAATATTACTTAAATATTGAAGAAATATTCTTTAATTAAAAAAAAATGTTTTAATGTTTTAATCCGATTTTACCATATGATGGAATTTTGTTAATTCACAAACAAGCAATACTGGTCTTTATGAACTTTTGTAAATTTATATAAATAAATATAAATTAATTTATATAAATAAATAAATGCTGTAAAATGTTAATTGTTTTTTCATGATACCTAAAATATTTACTAATTTAAGACCCTTTTAAAAGTGTTAAAGGGTGGCATGCAGTGGTCACACTGGTAACTAGTTAGTTTATTTGTAGATATCAATTGAATATCTACAAATTCAGCTGCTAGCATGAAGTTAAGTGTTAATACAATTAAATGTTTTTTTTTTGTTTGTTTTTTTTATCATTCACCAAAATGCTCTTGTCTTTTGTTCAATGTTCATAATCTACACTGCAAAAAAAAAAAAAAAAAAAAAAATATATATACTGTGTATATATACATACAGGTGCATCTCAATAAATTAGAATGTCATGGAAAAGTTCATTTATTTCAGTAATTCAACTCAAATTGTGAAACTCGTGTATTAAATAAATTCAATGCACACAGACTGAAGTAGTTTAAGTCTTTGGTTCTTTTAATTGTGATGATTTAGGCTCACATTTAACAAAAACCCACCAATCTCAACAAATTAGAATACTTCATAAGACCAATAAACAAAAACATTGTTAGTGAATTGTTGGCCTTCTGGAAGGTATGTTAATTTACTGTATATGTACTCAATACTTGGTAGGGGCTCCTTTTGCTTTAATTACTGCCTCAATTCGGCGTGGCATGGAGGTGATCAGTTTGTGTGTGAAAAAAATTTAAATAAAAAAACTGTTGATAACAAAAAAGGTGTCATTAATAGACATGTTCAGATCTGAAGCTGCAAATACACACACACACACACACACACACACACACACACACACACACACACACACACACACACACACTTCAAAGTCAGATCAAAGTCCTACTGCAAGACTCCACAAAACATGTCTGAAGCTACTTGCTAGACTTGTTTATTCTTACCTGTTTGATACCATTTTACTTTTTTGAGTTAAATCATTTTTTATTTTATTTTTTCTCTTTGTTAGAAATAAATGATTACTCTGTCTCGTATTTACTGTAAGCTGGTAAATACACTTTCTTGGTATTTTGAAGTATTGCATTCAGTTTCACTGTTTAACATACTTACGATAAAAAAGTGCCATATAGGAGCAGCCAGTGGGTTCAAAAGTTCATAGAAATCACAAATAAGTTATTTTAAAAGTCTCCAAGCTTGAGCTCTGAGTATCTGCTCAGTTCATCTCTGAAGGACACAAGCATAAAAGGACCTAAAAGGCACAGACGAGACCAAGTTAAGGCTAGTTTAGACTTCATGTGGGACTTCAGAAGGAGTCAGTCAAACAAGACTAATTCCTAAAAAACACCAGAACCAGGCAGACCTGAGAGAAAACATTTATTAAATTAAAACCCTGCACACTCAATGAGACTCGACCTTTCTTCTTTGTTCTTTGCAGGTTTATTGTGTGGGAAGCTGTGTTGTGTGTTTTGTTTTTTTGGGTTTTTTTTTAACAAACAATGTGGTATTATAATGTCCAATTCTCACATTCTTTCTTCCTGGGATGATCATGAACTCTATGTATATGAAAATCTTCCATGTTGCACGAAAATATGCAAAGGTTATATCAGAAAAGTGACTGTGTCGGCAGAGAAGGAAAGGGAGCACAAACTTTGGCCATTGTCATGAGTGTTTTTATCTCTGCTGGCTGCCTTTTTTACTGCCACTGCTGTTGATCCTTTCCTTAATTTTGTGACTCCTGGTGATGTTTTTGATGCTTTTGTTCAGTTTGGATACTTTAACTCCACTTGTAACCCATTGATCTATGGTTTCTTCTGTCCTTTAAGATTCTCATATCCACTTATTATCTGTGGCTGCAATGACTTGAGCACCTTGATACTTGAATACACCTTTAACGTTGTTTATTAAAAATGAACATGTTAATGCTATTGTAAGAAGTTGGTATACATTTTCTCTGAAGGTCTCCACAAACAGACTAACCATCTGGATTGCTGAAATATTGACAAAACCGAAATACGATATTTGGGTGTAAAAATAAAATGCTTTTACTGCAAATACTATTGACATGACATGTCAAAATTAATTAAGCTTTTAGTTATAACAGGTCATTGTTTTTCAATTGATTTTACACTTATTTAAATGCATAATGTTGGGTATAAGATGTGTTTTTACTCGACTAGTAATATAAAAAACTTAAAAATTCTGTCTATAAATATTCATCAGTCACAATCCCCTCTCTTATCCAGATAAAACTATATTATTTAAAGTAAAATGCACATTTTAAAAGCAACTTGCACTGACGTATCTTACAATTTGTCAGTGTCATTGTTTTGTCTCAAGATGCACACCAGTAATATTTTCAGCTTTGAGAATAAGGTTACATATGGCACATTTATGAAAGCTATTTAAATGTCCTAATTTAACTAAGGCGTAGTCCTGAGCCCTGTCTGTTAAACCAGGCCCTACGCTTTTATTTTGCATTATTTAGTGTGCATTTGTCTCCATCTTGTGGACAATATTTGAACAGGGGACATTTTTTGACTAAGAAAATGAGGCAATCTTCTTGTCATATTGCTTATATAATAATATAACTTAGAGCTCTTCAACTCCTTAGGACCCACTGTCCTGCAGACTTTAGCTCTAACTTCTAATCAAACACATCTGAACCTGCCGAAAATACACATGCAGCAGTGCTGAAGCAGGTTGGAAATAAACTTTACTCTGATATAATTAATATAATAGGATTTTGCCTAATACAGGGTTCTCAGCTTCGGTCCTGCATGAAACAGATGTGTGAATAAATGTGCAGAGCAATGGGTTCCTCTGAGATCACTCATTGCTATTATTTTAAATTCACCATTCATAATATGTTGTGTAGACCTTTTTTTTTGGCCAAGAACACCAACAAAAAGATTGTACATTTTTACAAATGTCTTTGTAAGAAACACAAGATTTTTGTCCTATAGCCAAGAACCAAATCGTGTTGTTTTTCTGGTATTGTGGTTTAGCATGGCATTTGTTTTGTTGAAATGTGCTTTATGAAGAAACAAAGGAGTGTTGCACATGTTTTTGTGTCACTCTCTGTACCTCTATTTGTTTTGTTTCAAAAATATTTTTATCATATTACCATATGTATATGCTACTATAAAATTTGTTTTGAAATGTAAAATTAATCCCTAAGCTGTATAAGTGTCAAGTACAAATGCCATTTAGTGAAAAATTACCACAGACATATTGCAATGCTCATCTTTTATTATTTCATCATGCATGAGTTGTCCTGTGCTTTAAAACCGGCTATGGCAAGAGGTTTCAAGGTCCTAGAGAGAGAGAGAGAGAGATTAATATACAGTAGATAGTTATACAATTTCCATTTGATATAAATCCAAATATTACTCAGAATTTACTTACGATAATTAAACGTGGCAAAGCCCCCTCGGTCCATTCGGGGTGGGGATGTTCCATTGGTCTGTTCCCTCAAGGAAGAGGTGTCCACACCAGTTGCACCACCCTAAGGACGGCCCTGCGGTGTGCTTGGCAAGGCAGTCTTTGTGGGCCTGTTGCAGTGAACAATTTCAGTGGATTGCACTGCTTATGTGCTGATCCACTGGGTCCACTCTGGCACTCGAACCGCCGGGAAAAGAAGTAGTTTAACGAAGAGAGATGTGTTTGTTGACCTTACAGTGATGCATGCAGTCTGGAGGTGGTTCTAGTTGTTGTCTGTGTGAAAGAGAGATAAACTTAAAGATAATTAAGCACATTTTTTATATTATTTTTCTGTCATTATAAGTTAAAAAATTGTGCTTTTTGGCAGAGATTCTGTTTGGATTTGATGCCTTTTGACAAGGTTCAGTCTTGGTCTTGTAGTAGCCCTAACCTTTTCACAGATGATGTTTCCACAGTTATTAACATTGTAAATAGCAATGCTTTTTATATTTTATTTTTTAAAACATTTGTTTATCTTTATAGGCTACATGTCAGTTATGTTCAGTTTTATTGTGTTTTGGTTTCGTTTTCATTGTTCTTTATTGGCATCAATGTGCACAAAAGGTTCTTTAGATCTTTTAAATGTTCTCCACACACACATAAAACAAGTTATTTTAAGAACTGATCACTGAAAGATTCTTTGGAAAACAAACGGTGTTAACATACTACTGATAAATCATGATCCTAGCTTCATACCTGCTCCACCTTTTGTGAAGATTCCACCTGCTCCAGACCAACATATGAAAGCTGAAAAATACATATGGTATGTGATATTTAATCATATGAAAGCTGAAAAATACATATGGTATGTGACATTTAATCATATGAAAGCTGAAAAATACATATGGTATGTGATATTTAATCATATGAAAGCTGAAAAATACATATGGTATGTGATATTTAATCATATGAAAGCTGAAAAATACATATGGTATGTGACATTTAATCATATGAAAGCTGAAAAATACATATGGTATGTGATATTTAATCATATGAAAGCTGAAAAATACATATGGTATGTGATATTTAATCATATGAAAGCTGAAAAATACATATGGTATGTGACATTTAATCATATGAAAGCTGAAAAATACATATGGTATGTGATATTTAATCATATGAAAGCTGAAAAATACATATGGTATGTGATATTTAATCATATGAAAGCTGAAAAATACATATGGTATGTGATATTTAATCATATGAAAGCTGAAAAATACATATGATATGTGACATTTAATTTAGTATAATTTAACAGTAAATCATTCTACAAAACACCTGTGAAGGCTGTTTTAGCAATATTTTGTTAAACAACTTACATGGTTTGTGGCCAAGACATAACAAGATCTCTCCTCGGGAAAGTACAAAACCATGGTAACTATTAATATTTCTGAGAAATGTAACAATGCCAATTGTGTTACACTTACTGCCAAATGTGACCCTGTAGCACAAAACCAGCATGGGTACATTTGTAGCAATAGCCAAAAATACATTAGCTCTTTATGTTAAAGAAAGGAGCATTACAAATAAAATGTATTTATTGTTATTAGGCTATTATTATTATTATTATTATTATATGGGTCAAAATTATTGATTTTTCTTTAATGCCAAAAATCATTAGGGTTAATATTGTCCTATCCTAAGAAACAATACATCAATTGAAAGCTTATAGATCAGTAATCCTCAAATCTGGCTCAAGATCCACTTTACTGCTCAGTTTAACCCTGAGCCAGATTTGAGTACCCCTGTTATAGATGGTATTTTTTAATTTTTTTTTTTTTTTTTTTTTTTTTTTTTTTTACATTGATTAAATATTGAAATCTATTTAAAATTAAGGAAAAAAAAGAGCCATCCCCTATACGATTGACTCTAAATGTTCATCATCATCATCATCATCATTATTTGCATTATTAAAAAAAATTGAAATTATATCACACATTTTGTTTTTTAATTTGTCGAAAACCCATTTAATAATAATGTTCCTAATATATTTACACATTTCTTTCAAAACAAAATGTAAAATATTATCAATAGTTAAACTTTGCAGCAATGCAGTTATATTAATAGTTACCATGGTTTAAGCCTGAGAAAACAAAAGTTAATGTGTGTTATTAGACAATATTAAAGTGTTTCCAGTACTTAAAAACTTACACTTAACAATAGACTTAATTGTGGAGTAAAATATGTAAACATTTGTTCATATTTGTTTGTCATCTGGGGTCTCATTTATAAAACTTCCCATTTCATCCTAAACGTGAACGCACAAAAGTTTTCAGATTTATAAAAGCATGTGTACACCAGAACCTGTACAAAAATCCATTCAAGAATCCCAGTCAGGGGAAGATTGTGCATCTCCACCCCGACTCCTCCCAGAAATCACCATATATGGAGCTTACACCTCGTTTTACTATACATAACCTCATCTGCATATCATTTCCATGCATATTCCCATCCACGTGACACTAAAACCGTCACGTTACAACACATTAAGGAAATATGAGACTATACGGACTATAAATACCATTTGTGCTATAAATATTACATTGCTAAAAAAAAATCCAATATCCTTATGTTTTAGCATAAATATATTTATTATGAATAAATAAAAAACCTTTAAAATAGTTATCAGCTAAATATTTTAGAATAGAGTTGATCTCATTCTTTCCTGCTGGTCAAATATCGTTTCAGTTGTTTTAAACAATTCAAATTAAATGTATGTAGTTTTGCTGATAAGGTGAACACCTTTTAGCTATTTTAGTGGAAACAGAGGCATATTTATTGTGGTGTAAAAACAATTGTCTGATTCGCGCATCACTGACAAAGTATTTTAAAAAGCGAACGTGCAAATCTCACCGCCGTTTTCTTCGAGTCTTATCCTTCAAATACAGTGGTATTTTTCATAATGTTGTGGAGATGCCTTCACACGACATCAACACCTCTATGCAGCTGCGCTTATACAGTAAGTTATTATTCAAACCGGACAATGGACCGTTCGACCACTGAATACAGCAGTGTCCGCCATAATATCGATAGTTTAAAGATGAATTATTGTGCACCTATAGCACACCTCAATGTCATTAAAACATACATAAGCCACAGGGAAAGTGATCAAGCGCATCCACTACAAATGTCTATTTTTGGTTTAACTTCTGCATGTAATTTCAGTGCATATCTCCATTAATGGAATATTTCATGTAAATGTGTTTACATTTATAAAATGTTGCGCAGAAACCATCCTACGTGTATATACATGTATATGTACGTGTGATTCATAGAATGAACGTACGAACAGAAAACACACGTAACTGTTACGCATCTCTTTCAGATCTGAAATCTATGAATCAAATGATCTTGAACTTGCGCGCAATTGAATGGTTTCAGCTCTCTGCTTGTAAACGACTCCTAATTAATATCATTAACATATAACATATAAATCATCATAACTTAGAACAGCGAGCTGCAAGAACAGCTTACATTTTAAAAAGCCTGCAATACTCTGACAATAAAAAGTGCGTACGTCTACTCAGACCCTGACGTGACGCTAAGAGCTTTTCCACGTCAAAGACCGCTGGCGTGGATTTAAGCGCACACACTACGATCAAATCTGAGCATACACATGCTTTAGAAATGAGGCACCAGGTCACTAATAATTTCCCCCATATATACTGCATATAAAATATACTGTACACACACACAAATACACAAATAACACTAATATATAAGAAAAACACTCAATGTAATTGATTATCTGTTATAGGCTGTTCTATCTTTGGAAATATAACAATATACATAAGTTATACAGCAAATATTAAAAGTTGTGTAGCCTATAAAAAGAAGTGATACTTACATGTACTTTCTATAATCACCTGGACATCCTGGTGATTTATAGAGGATCTGAACCAATCATTCTTTGTGGGCTGTTCATGGGAGTTTCTTTGGGAGTGGAAATGAATAAAGTTAAACCTTCATTTTGATAAGGTGAGATCATAAGGAAATACGGTAGTACAAAATGACATACTTAATCTTATGTAATCATGTTGACAGTCTTATTAAATATTATTTTTGAGCTGATTAGGCTGAAGATGTTATCATGTGAAGCACTGGTTACAACACAAAGCATTCTAATGTAAGTAGAGGGTGTCCCCTTACAAAAAAATACTGTAAAAGGTTGTTTAAAATGTAAGGTTTAAACTTTGTGTCGTAATGCCTGTCATCATTAATCAGTGTAACCAACACATGTCTTCAAGAAAATGAAAGTATGCATGCCATTATAACTACTTTGTTTCTCAATCATTCACTGCATCTGGCTGTTTCAGACATTGTGATCTCATGAGTATTCATATGTATTTTTATATAAAATGTGGTTGTACCAAACAAATATTTTCTTTCATATAGATACTGAAACGTACAATATTTACATATTGACAGCATCTAAAGGGGAATAATATTTACATTTTTGGCCACATCTAAAACATAAAATATTAATGTATTAACAACTTCACAGACTTACATATGATATGATATGATATGATATATATATATATATATATATATATATATATATATATATCACATTTATTAAGCACTGTTTACTCAATATGAAATAATATTTCATTCTGTTCTGTATGATTTCTGCTGCCAACCTGTTTCGAAGGATTACATATTGTTAAACATGATTACACTTTAAACCCTTAAAATGTATAACATTTCTGTTATTGTTTAACTGTTACTGTTATGTAATATTTTTATCATGGGACATTGTTTTCTCAGGCATGGTATGACTGACAATAAAACCATGAAATACATCAAAAATGCACAAAAGGTATCCATTTTTGTGTGTATTGTAATCCAAATCCAAATTAGACCCAAATGAAAGCCTTTTTTTGTAATACATTGTCACTTGGACTACTTTTGGTACCGCTTTTGTGTTTTTTCCAAAAAATAATTATTATCATTGCACTTGTCTGTTATGTTTTTTTCTTTATACTGTACATATTTGGTTATGAAATGGTTATGGTTAGGTTTAGAGGTAGTGAGATTAGTGACTTAACATATCATTTTAATGCTCTATTTTTACTAAAAAGGCAATTTTCCTTTTTTATGTTTGCTATAAAATGGTTGTATTTAGGTTTGAGGGTAGGGTTAAGGGATCTAAAAATGTAAATAGTTTATCGATAAAATGCTAAAAGTGCATTTTTACTAATATCTCTGCAATATAAAAGATTTGTAAATATTTTGGGTAACACTTTATTTTAAGGTGTCATAATACAGAGAAATTACCTAATTAAACACTTGTACTTACATGAAATAAAATGCACTTATCATGTAACTAAGTTATGGAACAGCCTGTAATTACAGTTTGTAATTATGTAGATGTAATAGACAGCTACTGTTACACATGTTACAGACCGAGTCTGTTACACAGCTACTAGTACACTTAAGTACAATCTTGATACACTTTATTTTAAGTAGCCTATGCTTGTGTAATATTCTGTCATTTTAATGTAATTATAAATGTATTACATGTATTTAAGCTGTGTACTGGTGGGTTAAATCAAACTAAGGTGCAGCTGGATACAGTATAGATACACATGAAGTACACTTAAGTACAATCTTGATACACTTTATTTTAAGTAGCTTATGCCTGTGTACTTACATTAATAATTACGTTATAATGTCTGCAACACATGTAACAATATTTTGGTCACATAAGTAGCTGTGTAACATACTCAGTCTGTTACATTTGTGTGCCTATTACATGTATATAATTACAAACTGTAAGTACTGTTCCATACAAATGGTTCCATAACTTAGTTACATGGTAAGTACATTTTATTTCATGAAAGTATAACGGCAACTACTATGTACTTAACTAGGTAATTACTCTGTATTATGGACACCTTAAAATAAAGTGTTACCATATTTTGTTTTAGCTGTAAATGTGTAATTATGTTTATGCTTTATATGTTTCAATACATCCAAATTGTACATTTCAGCATTAATCATAACGTGCAAGAATGTACATTTTGTACCTGTAGATGTTACGTACTACCAGGCTTGTACAGAAGAATCTTTCCATTCTGCATTCTTTCTATAACGAAAAAAAGGAGTTGCAAAGCATATTGTACATACTTCACATACTTCTAGTGTGCTGTCAGCATGTTACCTGAAACGCTCACATTATTATTTGAAAACAAAACTGATTGTGCTGTGCAGCCTGTTCTGTCATTGGAGAAATATGCTTTTTGCAGTCAGATGTATGCAGAGGCTGTGGGTTTGAATATGGCAAACATATGTTGTCAAACTTTCTGTTGTTGCCTGAAGCTATGAAACAACATACCACTGAGCCCTTCCCTACAAGTGCCACGGAGGCTGAACTTGTGACTTTTTAAATCTGTATTACCTCACTTTGAATTGTTCAGTTGTGTATTTATGAGGCTCATACACCGAGTACTGTTATCAGAATGAATTTATTATATTTATTCTTATTCACAGTGATGGGAATAACGGCGTTATAAATAAACGGCGTTATTTTTTTCCAGTAACGAGTAATCAAATTAATTACTGTTTCCCCCGTTACAACACTGTCACCGTTACTGACAATAAAATACGGCGTTACTATAATTTATTATAATATTATTATAATTTTATGTTTCAGTTTATCGGAATGAATGCACAGTGTAGCTGTATTTGACGTACCGTAAACTCTAGTGTGAAGCGCACGGCTCTCCGTCGCTTTGTCTGACACACCCGCAAAGAAAGATACAGAGCGAGAGAGTCTTTCATAACATGCAGAATTAATGCGCTACATGTAAAACGATATTCTTTGTTGTATTTTCCTGTCAAAATAGTTCCATTGGAATTCTTCAGCTTTTAAGAACTGCCAGTTTCTCCGCTAGTGGGCGGAACTAATGCGCAAACGGCAATCTCATTGGCTGGCGCTCACTTATTATCTTCCCTGTTTCGATTTCAGCAAATCAATTAGAGCGAATGCAGACAACGTGATTAATATTCATGAACCCAGCAGTTTATTAATCCTTAGTACATTTTATATTGTTAGTAGAATTCATAGTAGTTTTGTTAACGTCGTGTGAACATTGATCTGCCTTCAAAACACCCGGTAAAACAGCCGAACGATAAAGTGCGTCATCACTTCGACGCACCCTTTACGGCATTGATCCGGCTTTTGTTCACACAGCACTCGTTCCGGGACTGAAACCGGCAATGTTACGAGGTCCCCAACCCGGGATCAATCCCGGAATTCATCCCGGGACGTGTTTGCGTTCACACAGAAGGCACTCCGGCAATTTTCCGGGACCAACGTGCAGTGTGAAAGGGGCTTTATAATGCTAAATTATCATAATATCATATTATAATGCTTGACTGACTGATGCTAAGTGTCAGATAATTAAAAAAAAACTGTGCCATTTTCCAAATTTTCCAAAAAAAGCTTTACATATAATTGGTTGACAATATTTACAATAATATATTGAATTTGATAGGTGTTTACTGAAATAAAAGAATAATTAAATAAAAACCCACTGGGGCTGCACGGTATTGGAAAAAAACGTACATTGCAATATTTTGCCTTTCTGTGATTTATATCGCACCACATAACATGAAAAGCTTTATTTGGAAAGATGAATCAGAGTTAGGAGGTGATTTTGCCTCTCATGACAACTCTTGGAGGGGTTGGCATGGTAATGTACATGACAATGTTAATGTATTTGGTCTTAATAGAAATAAGCAGAATAGATATGCTACGCTGCTGCTGCGGCAGAGCAAGTACCGAGATTTGCTACTGCCAATACATCCACAACATGCTGCTGTGAGCATGTAAAAAATACTGCTGCTGCACATATAACATATATGAATAACCCCCATAGCATACATGATCACCCCATTGCAGATCTATACAGGTGGAGCTGAGGAAGGTGGAGGGTTTCTGAAGTGAGCTGCAACTGCTACAGCAAACAAGTATTTGAATGTTGTGCAGCGAGCTCATTGGCTACCGATACAGGAGAGAACCAATCAGCTGTGACATGTGATGATGTCATTATGTCAGATGAAGTTAGACCCGAGCTTTCTCTCTCTTGAAACCAACATGGTAGTGACTTAAATGGCAATTCATCGACTGGCCGCTAGAGACTGGCTCCAAAAGGGAGTCAATCCTATAGACCGCCCATATTAAAATGCCCTACTTTACAGCAGAAAAACAGATGGTACAAAAAGTGGTTTTGGTCTATATAGCTAATTTTGCCCTTCATGACAACTGTGAGGGGGAGGGGTTACTTTTTTTTGTAACTCTTCTGTTTAAAATATATTAAGCTTTAAAGTTCTGCATAATTAAGGGCATGGCAACTTGAGTGACAGGTGGATTGTCGCTGGTTTCAGCAACCAGGCACCTCAGCTCCATCCAAATCCCACCTCTGTGCCCATTTTCGATTAGTGATGCGCTGCCAAGATGGTGACGGCCGGCTCCGCCCACTTTAGGCTTCTAAGATGCTCTTCAGAATGCTCTTCTTCACCTACGGGTGACATCACAGACACTATGCCATGTTTTTATACAGTCTATGGTTAGACCTATTGGACTGCAGATACAAAAAAATCTACACACCCCTGTTAAAATGCCAGGTTCAATGTCACCTTGAATGTGACCTCTATAACCTGTATAACTCAATTGAAAAACAAACTTAAATCTTTAAAGGTCCCATATTGTACACATTTCTGCAGTTTTATTTTAGGTTCTGATGTCCTTAAGAATATATATTTGCGGTATAAGTACCAGAAACCATCTCAATATTTTTACAGCTCTTCTCTCAGGAGATCTGCTAAGAACAGGCCGATTTTGGCCTGTCTAATTAATATTCATGAGCCTATCTTCTGATTGGCCTGTTGTTTTCTGAGTGATGCACGGCTAGGCCAACCACAGGTAACTAGGGTCATGTAGGGGCAACGTCACAATTATGTCACAACGCTAGCTGGAAGCAAAACAAAGGGAGAACTGGAGGCGGCCCATTCAAACCAGTGCAGATTCGGGCTACATAAGGAGCTTAAAATATTATCTTGTTGTGATGTTGGGTGCCAGAATCGATGTAATACAGCCTCAAATTAGGAATTTGATTGCATACCTGCTGCCACTGCCAGACAAAAAAACGAAGACAGCTGTAGTTAATCATGATAAAATGAGCGGACTGTTGTCTGGGGGTTTGGCAATAGGACGGTGGGCGGTGCTCTGATGGGTGGTGACCGAAGGTGGTGACTGACTAGTTCGGATGTCACATTTTTGCGGAAGTCACAAGGGCTCGTGAAAAGGCACAGCTTTATGCAGGCTGTGTGCACTTTACTGTGGATTGACTGTTTTGAAACTTATATGGTAGTTACATAGCCCCTAGACCTCTGTTATCATGAAGGAAATTTCAGTTTTGACAATATGGGACCTTTAAGGGGGGGGGGGGGTCACTCAGCTGGATGGTAACATCACTGAATCAATTATGAACTGACTTTAACAGAAAATTGAGTGTTTACTGTTTTCCTTTTGCATTATTACACACTATTTTTCCTATTTAATACTGTAAAGCTGCTTTGACACAATCTATATTGTTAAAAGCACTATATAAGTAAAGGTGACTAGGTACATTTAGAAGGAAATGAAAATAAAAGAACAGAATGATCCTCTTATCACATGGGCGTAGAATACGTGTCCCCCTCCACACTTTTAATATCACATAAATTCATCCCCCGCACTTTTTTTTAGGCAACTGTGTTCGCACAGAGGTTTTCAAGGGCCGGTGTGAATAGATATAGACTTAAATTCAAAGAGACAGGATGGTCTGTGCATGACCCGATGTTTTATTCGTACCCAGAATGAGGTGGTATGCACGGAGCGCTAAACACTTTCATGCAGTGTATGTTTCATTCATACTTGAAGCCAGAGGGAAGTCCAAGACGGACTCATGTAGAAATAATAACTTACGACGTACCAGGAAATCCCTAATAGGGATAAAAGTGTCCAGCTATCGCTGTATGAACGGAAACTTTTGGAAACATGAAGACATTAAACACACAATTGCAACAATATTTGGTTAATTTGTGTTTTTCAAGTCATCTCCAGGTAATAAATAAAGTATATGACCAATGCAGTGCTAATTGGCATTTATTATAGTATAGAAACTATTCTGCTGTCACGCCCCAGGACTGTTTTTGTTGTGTTTTCCCTCCCCATGTGCTCCATGACCCAGTTCTTCCCTGTCTAATTAGTTGATTCCCCGCACCTGTCTGTTCCTCGTTATCCTGTTGTAAAAGCCACAGTTTGTTCAGTTTGTGTTTGTCACGTCTACTCGTGATGTTTGTGTGTTTCCTGCCGTTCCAAGTGTGGATGTAGGCCTACCCTGTGTGTGGATTCTATTAAAGACTGTTTTGTGTATTCCTCGTCTCCCTCGTTCCTCCCAGCACAGTTCGTGACATCTGCCTTATTATGTGATAAAAATGAAGGAGAAAAAAAAGCGTTTGTAGTAGGCCTATATAAACAAATCATTATTATTGGTTATTGTCCAGTAGTGATTTCTTTGCCAAATAAAATCAAGGAATAAAAGAAAAATTTAATTGGCAATATTACATTACTGTCCCTCTCACTTCTGAAATGATGGCTACGCCCCTGTCTTATCACAACTTCATGCCTTTCTGACATCTGAACATGTCGATGGCTGTTACCACACATACTCAGTGACATCAAACTTGTCAAACCTGAATTGTTCGGTTTCATCTGTCTGGGGACAGTCATGGCCTAATGGTTAGAGAGTCAGACTTGTAACCCGAAGGCTGCGGGTTCGCGTCTCAAGCCCAGCAGGGATTGTCAGTGGGGGGAGTGAATAACCAGCACTCTCTTCCACCCTCAATACCACAAATGAGGTGAGACCCTTGAGCAAGAACCAAACCCCCAACTGCTCCCCGGGCACCGCAGCATTGGCTGCCCACCGCTCCGGGTGTGTGTTCATGGTGTGTGTGTGTGTGTACACTTGGATGGGTTAAATTCTGAGTATGCCACATGTCACTTCAATTTTACTTCCACTTTCATTCTGATATGATAAAAATTCAAAAATAATTATCAAAAATAAATAGAGGAGCCCAAGGATGATTGAAAGATACAACTATAAATAAATTAATTACTTTAAAATCGAACAAAATATTTGTATTAATTTGTATTTTTGCATTTCAGATTAGATGCATTTATATTAGTTTATTTTATTGTATTTATTTGACTCTTACTGTATTTTTATTATCACTCTCTTTGTAGTTGATTGTGTTTTATGTAATTGTACAGCACATTGGTACACTCTGTGTTTTTAAGGTGCTTTATGAGTGCTTTATAAGCATCTCAGTGTGGTATGGAAACAGCTCCAGCCAAGACTGCAAGGCCCTGCAGAGAGTTGTGCGCTTAGCTGAGCGTATCTCTGGGTCTGCTCTCCCCTCTCTGCAGGACATCTACCTCAAACGCTGCAGAAGCAGAGCTGTCAAAATCATCAAGGACTCAAATCACCCTGGAAACTGTCTCTTCACTCTGCTGCCATCTGGTAAGCGCTTCCGCAGCCTGATGGCAAAAACTGAGAGACTTAGGAGGAGTTTCTTCCCCCAGGCCATCAGGCTCCTGAACTCAAACTCAGCCTCTTAACATCATCATGACTTATTTCAAATCACTAATCACACACTCATTACTTCTACCTCATACTGACAGTGTCATTTGCTCATTTGCACATTTGCACACAACACTTTCTGTGTCTTGATATCATATCTTATCTTATTTTTTATATTTATTTTATTTTTTTGTGATTGGCTGCTTCATGTCAACCATGTTCTACCTGTTTGCACATTCCTCTCTGTACAGTCATGCTTATCTTAATATTTAATGCTACAGCATACTGTCATGCACATTCTTTTATATTTTATATTCTATTCTTTATATCTTATTTTTTATTCATTTGATTTTATGTATACTTCCCTTGTGTTGTATTTTTCAATATTTGCACTGTCCATGGAGCGGACCCGACTCTCATTTCACTGCTGGTTATACAATCTCTGTATAGTCGTGTGTGTGACAAATAAAACTTGAAAAACTTGAAACTTATAAATATATTTTGATTTGATTTTGATGTAAAAATTTATTGTTTTATTGGAAATTAAACAACGTTTTTTCTAACTTTGATAATTACCTTAATATTTTAAACAACTGAGAAGATCACCTGTAAATTTCAGAAAATGAAGGACAAATTTATTCTCACGTGTGGTACAGGGAGGAAAAAATTATTTGATCCCCTGCTGATTTAGTACATTTGCCCACTGACAAAGAAATGATCAGTCTAATTTTAATGGTAGGTTTATTTGAAAAGTGAGAGACAGAATAACAAAAAAAATCCAGAAAAACGCATTTCAAAAAAGTTATACATTGATTTGCATTTTAATGAGTGAAATAAGTGTTTGACCCCTTCGCAAAACATGACTCAGTACTTGGTGGCAAAACCCTTGTTGGCAGTCACAGAGGTCAGACGTTTCTTGTAGTTGACCACCAGGTTTGCACACATCTCAGGAGGGATTTTGTCCTCTTTGCAGATCCTCTCCAAGTCATTAAGGTTTCGATGCTGACGTTTGGAAACTCGAACCTTCAGCTCCCTCCACAGATTTTCTCTGGGATGAAGGTCTGGAGACTGGCTAGGCCACTCCAGGACCTTAATGTGCTTCTTTTTGAGCCACACCTTTGTTGCCTTGAGTTTTGGGTCATTGTCATGTTGGAATATCCATCCACGACCCATTTTCAATGCCCTGGCGGTACATGGCCCCGTCCATAGTTCCTTTGATGCGGTGCAGTTGTCCTGTCCCCTTAGCAGAAAAACACCCCCAAAGCATAATGTTTCCACCTCCATGTTTGAAGGTGGGGATGGTGTTCTTGGGGTCATAGGCAGCATTCCTGCGCCTCCAAAAACGGCGAGTTGAGTTGATGCCAAAGAGCTGGATTTTGGTCTCATCTGACCACAACACTTTCACCCAGTTCTCCTCTGAATCATTGGCAAACTTCAGATGGGCCTGTACATATGCTTTCTTGAGCAGGGTGGACCTTGCGGGATTTCAGTCCTTCACGGTGTAGTGTGTTACCAATTGTTTTCTTGATGATTATGGTCCCAGCTGCCTTGAGATCATTGACAAGATCCTCCTGTGTAGTTCTGGGCTGATTCCTCACCGTTCTCATGATCATTGAAACTCCACGAGGTGAGATCTTGCATGGAGTCCCAGTCCAAGGGAGATTGAAAGTTATTCTGTGTTTCTTCCATTTCCAAATATTCGCACCAACTGTTGTCACCTTCTCACCAAGCTGCTTTGCGATGATCTTGTAGCCCATTCCAGCCTTGTGCAGGTCTACAATCTTGTCCCTGACATCCTTGGACAGCTCTTTGGTCTTGGCCATGGTGGAGAGTTTGGAATCTGATTGATTGATTGCTTCTGTGGACAGGTGTCTTTTATACAGGTAACAAGCTGAGATTAGGATCATTTCCTTTAACCCTCATGTGGTGTTCGGGTCATTTTCGTCCGGAGAAGATTTTCTTTTTCCCGAAAATATGAGTTAATGTTATCGCATTGGACTGAAATTCAGTGCCTTTGTTCACAAAGGGTATAACTACTTCTCAATTTAAAAAAATAAATAAAAATAATTTTCATACTTTCTTGGGGGAGATTTTTCATCTTGTCACATTTGTGGTGTTCCTGGACAAAAATGACCCGGCCTCAAAAAATTGCTTATAAAATCACTCATTATGCTATATTATCACCAAAGATTGGATTCAATCTTTATGTCAACTTCTTTTCTTTCATTTAGGACTGGTTTTGTATTTATATTTGCATCTGATTAATAGTAGGCCTCATTTATCTGAGAGTAGGCACCTAAGTTTTTGAGTGAAAAAAAGCATTATTTATGAATAATTTTCACAATATTAAATAAAAACTGATGAAGATTTGCACTGTTTATCACACTAGTGTGCTTTAATGTTTAATCAGTGAGTTTGTTTTGAAAGGTTTTTATTTTGTACAAAATGGCACAAAATCACACTTGTGGTGTTCCCGGTCAAAAATTACCCGGCCTCAAAAAATTGCTTAGAAATCTCTCATTATGCTATATTATCACCAAATATTAGATGCAATCTTTTTGTCAACTTGTCTTCTTTCATTTAGGACTGGTTTTGTGTTTCTATGTGCATGTGATTAATCGTAGGCCTCATTTATCTGAGAGTAGGTACTTCGTTTGTTTTACTCTATTTCACAAATATTTGTATTTATTAGAATTTATGTTCAGAAATGTATTTTTCTGACTTTTAAATGATAATTTTACTACTTTGTCCTGGCATGATCACTACTATGGAACGGTGTAGGTCAGGTATTAATGATATATATATATAAAGCATTCAAGTTAATTTAGATTTTAGTTAAAATTGGTATTTTATTTAATATTCCATTTTTTTAAATAATACTGATGCATATAATGAATAATTACAAAAAAGTAACACATTGTGTTAAATGTGACATTAAACGTGATCTTATTAGTTAGTCTTTTATTTATTGTATATTTGTTACAGCCTACTTTGGGGTATGATATAACAAAGTATTCATTGTAGCCTGAGATTTGCTTGTCATGTGACACACAGCAGTCACAATAGCACTGTATAACTGATATAGGCTTCTTTTTTTTTTTTTCCTTTTCATTCGAAATATTTCCAAACGTGTTAACTATATCAGCAAATATCTTGATTCTCAAATATGTAAGTAAATGTGTTTGCACCTTTATAGATTGTTATTTGATCATTAAATGGTGATGGGCAAAGTATAATAATAGTGTAATCTATTAACTACACATAAAACCCCAACTTTTTACTTAAGTACCAGATATGTGTCAGAGAGTCACAGCCACAGTCACCGCCATCATCAGCAATCACCAGATCACCTGAGTTTTGATCACTTGCACCTGCGGCCCTTCATCAGCACTCCTATAAACTCCACACGCTCTCTGACACTCATCGTTTGGTCTATGGTTCACGATATTGAACAGTACCTGACTCGTATGCACTTACCTGTGTAAATTTACCTTATAGACTCTCCTGTGATACTCCAGCGTATATTCCAGGACTCCAGGTTCTCCAGCGATCCTCTTGCGTCGATTCCCGCTCTCCCGAGTGCTCAGACTCCACTCCCCTGTGGAAGATAAGGATATCAGTTCTTGCACGGACCACGTGAATATATCCATTCCCAAGATACCCACCGGCTCATCACTCTCCTCGCACCCTGCAATCCTGTCAATAAATATCCCTGTGTGTTACTTACCTGTTGTTTCTGGCTCTCATTGTGACAATATGTCATGCCATAAAATAATTTTAATATGACTGACTTTGTATTTAATGTGAATTTAATAAAAATATTTAAGTTACTAATAACACTCATTTTTACAGAGAGCAAAGAACATTTACATTATCAAAGAACATTTTCATTCAGTCTAGCCAGAGTTCAGGCACTCTCAAAAACTCCCATTAAAATCAGTTTACACTGTGAAATTAATATCTTAATTTACATTCGTAAGCACATCTGCACTTTGTTGTTTCTGATGAGAGAATTAGCCAGATAATTCAGTCAGTGAGCAAGCGAACAAAACACCTTGTTTCAGCAATGACTCATCTGAACATCTCTGATTCTGAACATCTCTGCATTCATAAGCTCAACAGAATCGTGTGTGATTTGGTTATAATGCAGCACTTTACAAACTTGTCTGTCTCTGGCTCAGCGCCAGCGAACACAGATTTGAATTCAGCAGCTGATGCTGTACCGCACTGAATGATCTAATCACACCGGTGTGATTGTATCAAATATAAAACATATTATTTGGCTATATTTTGTCTTTTGGAAGCTGCATTCAAAATCCACTTGGCTCAGAAATCTGAGGGGACACGTGCCCCCTCACTTTGAATGGGCATGACGCCTCTGAACCCTCATGGCACTTCCTATGAGTCCACACCTCTGTAGCATAATGCCACTTTGACTGATAGGTAGAAGTCTGCTTTATTTTAGTACACTTCAGTAATGTACTTAAAATGCTCTATTTTCACTCACTAATTTTACTAAAAATTAATATTTAGTACTTCTTAAGATAATCTTAAGAACATCTAAGTGTACTCAACTGTACTATTTTGGGACACCATAAATACTTTCTCTGTAAAAAAAAAATAATAAAAAAAATGTATTTAGTTACCACTTACAATTTAAACTATCTTTCATACACCTTTAAATATACATTTATATTTAGTTATTTAGCAGACACTTTTATCCAAAGTGACTTGCAAATGAGGACAATGGAAGCAATAAAATCAACAAAAGAGCAATGATATATAAGTGCTATAACAAGTCGACATTCACTAAATTCCAGGCGTTTCATTACCACAGCGTAAAATGGGCATTTCTAGAGGCATTGTGAAAATGCCCTCTTTCCAAAAAATAAAAAATCAAGAGGTCAACGATCATGTGCAGAATGCAGTTTCTTTGTGCTGGCATTTCCAATCAGCTCCGATGGATAATGAAGGACAAAATAGTCATACAGGTTATTTTTATGTTTTATAATCTTACATTTAAATGACCTTTTAAAACAAATAAACAACCAGAAAAATTTAAAACGTGCAGTAACGTCAGTTGTGAATGTAATCTGACACAAAATTCCTGTTATCAGGACAGGTCTCTGGAACCACAAGCAGTTCTGTCTTGGCAAGGTTGAGTTGAAGGTGATGGTCCTTCACCCAGCAAGAAATGTATTTTAGACAAGCAGAGATGCGAACAGCTATCATCAGATCATCAGGATGGAATGAAAGGTAGAGTTGAGTGTCATCAGCATAGCAGTGATATGAAAAGCCATGTTTCTGAATGTCAGAACCTAGTGATGCCATGTAGACAGAAAAGAGAAGTGGTTCAAGAACTGAGCCCTGAGGCACCCCAGTAGTTAGATGTTGTGACTTAGATACCTCACCTCTCCAAGATACCTTGAAGGACCTATATGAGAGGTAAAACTCAAAGCATTGGAGTGCGGTTCCTGAGATGCCCTTTACCAATAGGGTTGACAGGAGGATCTGGTGGTTAACCGTGTCAAAAGCATGCAGTGGACAGATCCAGCAGGATAAGTATCGAAGATTCAACAACTGAGAGCAAGGCAGTCTCAGTTGAATGTCCACTTCTGAAACCAGACTGGTTGCTGTCGAGGTGGTTGTTCTGTGACACAGTTGAACTATACATTTAACTACTGAGTAATATTAATGAACTACTTGCAGTTACTATATGGTTAGGGTTAGGGTTACTTGCATGTAATTATGCACAATTTATTGTTATTATATAACGTGTAACAAGGACACATTATAATGAAGTATAACCAAAATAAGTACTAGTAGCAGTAAAACAGATGCTTGTGCTTTTAATTATTATTTTATTTTTTGTTAAATAAAGATTTTAAACAGCTTGGCATAGATGGACTCATAAATGAACAGCAGATGGAGCTGTTACTCATGAAAACACAGATGATCATATGGCTTAAGCACAGAGAAAGATGAGAAACATGTTACTGACTCATGATACAGGACTTTAAGTGTTACATGTTATTCATATGATAACCGTGCATATAAATTAGATGATTACAATGGCATTAACTTGTGAAATATACGTATAATAAAAAATATATAAACAATTTCAAGTTCTTTATTTTCCTTACACTTAAATTTTAATAGCAGTGCTGTGTGTATAAACCAAATGTTCATTTTCACAGGTGCATTTATTGAATACAAGTTAAATAAATGAGTTAGGGTTAGTATCTATATAAACAGAAAATGAAAGTGTTTTTGACACCAACGTGTTTTCCCTCAATGAAAATGAATCATATTCAAAGTCTGTTCTGTTGTGTCAGTCATAACATTTGCTTAAGTAGTTTCCTTGCGTGAGACTGAATAACAAGCGTTTCTTCCAGACATTAGTTCCTCAAAACCAGTTTGTTGAGCATCAGTGAATCATGTTAACAGGAATGTGAACATATCAGTTTTTTCATGAGTACTGAAACCATGACGAAGTGTGTTCGAGGTCTGCAGGAGTTTTTGTCATCATGTTGATGCTTAATCTTTCGGCTGGGAATATTGTTAAATCAGTGTAACAATCATGGATAGTCAAGACAAGGACAAATATAGGCTCATTAACTCATTAGGCTCATTAATATATATATATTTTTTACTTTGTCTCATGTTCTGTTTTTATGTACTTTTTTACTGGACAGATATATTCAAACAAAGCAACAATACATATTCAACTACATACGCTTTCACATCCTAAGGGCAGAAAAAAAAAACAATCATCAAAAATCTCCTTAATCTTACTCAATATTGCATCTGTTTGTAATATTAGCATATCTGTAGTGGTTTCTGTTTTTAAATATAGAATCATTCGGTGGCTGGTCACAAGTCTTCTATCAACTCAAGATGCATTTCTTCATTCATAACGAGACTCTGTCACAGTGAACTTCATTCACAAGCATTGATTATATTGATCACAAACATGTAGGACTACACGTGAATAGGCTTGACCCCAGACTTGTCCAAGAACTCAGAGTAACATCTAAAAGCAAGAACTGATAAGATACTCACAGCCACTTTTGATATTGAACCCCACTCTGTTCATTATTTAATTTCTGTTTGTCAAATGTCTGAGAAACTTGCTCAGTGTGTGTCTCAGTTGTTGACATTTGCTGGAAAATATACCACATTCTTAGAAACACACACACACACACACACTCTCTTTCTCACACACACACGTTTGTTTTTGTGAAAAGTGGGGATATTCCATAGGCGTAATGGTTTTTATATAAACTGTATGTGCTATTGCCCTACAGCAGGGGTAGGCAACGTCGGTCCTGGAGTGCCGATGTCCTGCAGAGTTTAGCTCCGACCCTGAAAACCCTCACCTGCTTGTAGCCCTAGTGATCCTGAAGACCTTGATTAGCTCGTTCAGGTGTGTTTGATTACGGTTGGAGCTAAACTCTACAGGACAGGACCGACGTTGCCTACCCCTGCCCTACACCAACCCTACACCTACACCTGTCCCTTTCAGGAAACTTTCTGCATTATTACTTTCTCCGAAAAACTCATTCTGTATGATTTATAAGCCTTTTGAAAAATGGGGACATGGGGAAATGTCCTCATAAGTCACCTTCTCCTTGTAAAACCTGTCATACCTGTGTCATTATACACATTTATGTCCTCATTTGTCACAAACACACACACACACACACACACACACACTTTTTGACATACTGTAGATTCCAGTCAAAACTCAAGGGAAAACTGGTTCTCCATCTGTACAGAGAGCCGGTTTATCAGGAAACACAGTTTCACATTGACATCATGATTTTCTAAGCACTCTTTACTGAACTTTACTGAATACGTCTTTTAGCTTTTGTTCAGTTGTTAAAGAAGTCATTGTCATCACTTGATCAATAAAACACATTTACCAGCTTATTGTGTATTCCAACTCCATTGCTCACTTTCTGTCTTAAAATCCTGAATAAATTATCTAAATTCATTTTTAATGCCTAATGCTACAAAAATACTCTGTGAACAAAATGAAAACATACAGAACCAATATATAAGCCCAAATATTTTATTAACAGGTAAAAACTTTATTAAGCATTTTGTGTCAAGTAATGCAAGTGAACCGATTCAGTAATATTGCGAAATGTTGGACAAATAATCATCTTGTTTCCTTGTGCAATATTAATGCAGGGAGCTTATAAAAATCATATCACACCAGAGTCATAATTCCTGTCTGTATTAAACATAGTGCGGAGCAAGACACAACAAATCTGGCCAGAAAAAAAACATAAATACATAAATAACCTTTCATCCCAAAGATTGAATTTCCTTTTCTACAGTTTTTCCCCCACCACAAGTATTAAAGATAATGTTTTAAGGGACGTGTACGTTATGTTACACTCTTTGCATGCTTGTAGAGCCATCTGTAAAGATGCCAGCAGATGTGGATACAGACACATTTTCTAATTGTATTAACGCTTTGTCTTCAGTAGTGCATCTCTCACTCACACTGTGTGGGTGAAGCGTCGCCTTCTTGTGTAATCACAGAAGAAAAATATGCTTATACATTGTAATGGACCTATTTGTTATGTTTCAGTTTCAATAATGTACACTGCCCTCCAAAAGATTGGAAACGCTCTAGAAAAGTGGGGTTTTGGACAATATTGGCATGAATCCTTTTAATTTGTGATCATTTTGCACTGATAAGAGACATCTCAAACTACGAAAACATATTTTATTACATAAACAGTTTATACAAAGAAAAAACGTACATTTTCGATTCATCAAAATATCCACCATTAGCAGCTATTACAGCTCTGCACAATCTGTGCATCCGAGCTGTCAGTTTATTCACACATTGACTTTGAATTGAATCAATTGTTGAAGCTATTAAGGTGTTCTGACCCAAAAATCTTTTATAAACCTGGTCCAAGTTTAAACCAGTAACCAGGCATCACAGCTGGCAAAGGGGCATGTCTGACTTTGACATGTATATATTGACATTATTATGCTTTCTTGCTGCTTCAATGATAATATCAAGTTACTTTAATGTATTTGCACCAAACAAATGATACGGATTTTTGCTGATATCGTCCAAAACCACACTTTGCCAGGGGTGTTTCCAAACTTTTGGAGGACAGAGTATGCATTTACAATTATAATAAAACAACATCACATCAGCTTAACCAAAGAAAAGGGCCTTTTAAAGGAAACATGTCTGGAATGTAAAACTCAAGTATTTCAAATATTTGTGCAATGTTTAGTTCTCTTGAGTTAACTCTCACAACTGAGGACACACAGACAGTGTTTGTTCAACCTAGAGAAACTACAGTCTACATCTCCCTTTCACATGATGGATTGATGTCTGTTTACTACGATCAGTGCTGGAAGTGGAAAAGAGCAGGTGGCCATACTCCTCTTGTTTTCACATTGGCACTATATATATAGATATATATACAGGCTATTAGGACTGAGCACCTGTGGCTGCATCACAATAACAGTACAGTCACACCGTCTCCCGGGTGTTTCTGGAAAACACATCTCAGTTTCATCTTCTCCAATAAGAAATGATTCTGGTAAACCACATGATTCTCGAGCCAAACCTGGTTCTTCATCTGTACAGAGAGCCGGTTTATCATTGAATACATCATGATTTTCTAAGCACTCCACTGAACTTTACTGAATGCATCTTTGAGCTTTTGTTCAGTTGTTAATTAAAAAAGTCTGTCATCACTTGATCAATAAAAAATGATTGTGTATTTCAACTCCATTGCTCACTTTCTGTCTTAAAATCCTGAACACATTATCTAAATGATTTTTAATGCCTAACGCTACAAAAATACTAAAACATACTGAAACAATATATAGGCCCAAATATTGTTTTGAGCACTTTGTGTCAAATAATTTACATTTTAAGATATATTCAAATAGAAAACTGTTATTTTAAATAGTAAAAACGTTTCAGAATATTACTGCTTTTGCTGCATTTGGGATCAAATAAATACAGGTTTGGTGAGCTGTTTGGTGAGAGAATGCGTTAAAAACATTAAATATCTTACTGTTCAAAAACTTTTGACTGGTAGTGTACACACTTTCATTGTGCAATATTAACACAGGGACCTTTAAAAATCATATCACACAGTGCTGAGAGTCATTTCTGTCTGTAGTAATCATAGTGGGGAGCAAGTAATGCACAACAAATCTGGCCAGAAGAACAAGAAGACAAATAAGAGAAAGAAGAAGAACAACGACACCAACAATCAGTAAGTGAGGTGGACAATAGTAACTAATAATAAAAAGGATAAGAACAACAAGAAGAGATAAAGATGGGATGCCGATATAATATCTCATGAGTGCTATTCTAGGAGAGACTGGATCTGCACTAGAAGGAAGGAGTTTCAGCAGATTGTTATTATCACCATCACTTGACTGTATTTCGAGTGTAGATTTATCTGGCACGGTTTGTGAGGCGTTAGCTTCAGTCTCAGGGTTAGATCCACTGTTTATCAGAAGAACCTGCAGATCTTGCTGGTCCTGCCCTTTTTCTGATTTATTATTTAACTCACTTTCACTGGACTGACGTGATATCTCACCAGATGAACTGTTTGGTGTCAGCTGAGTCTGATCAGCATCAACTAGCTTAATTTCTCTATCTGATACAGGATCATCTGGCATGGTTTGTGAGGCATTTGCGTCAGTCTCAGAGTCAGAACCACTGTTTATCAGAAGAACCTGCAGATCTTGCTGGTCCTTCCCTTTTTCATACTCACTTCGACTGTCCATCTCACCAGATGAACTGTTTGGTGTCAGCTGAGTCTGATCAGCATCAACTAGCTTAATTTCTCTATATGGTACAGGATCATCTGCCATGTTTTGTGAGGTGTTTGCTTCAGTCTCAGGGTTAGAACCACTGTTTATCAGAAGAACCTGCAGATCTTGCTGGTCCTGCCCTTTCTCAGATTTATTACTTAACTCACTTTCACTGGACTGACGTGATATCTCACCAGATGAACTGTTTGGTGTCGGCTGATTTTGGTCAGCATCAGCTGACTCTCTATCTGGTCCAGGATCATCTGGCACGGTTTGTGAGGCGTTTGCTTCAGTCTCAGAGTCATTGTTATTCGGGTGATTTTGCTCATGACTTACTGTAGACTGAAAGTCATGTTCACTGCAGCTTTTTCTCTTTTTCTCTTGACTTTCTATCTCGCTGACCACAGAGAAAGTGTCCCTTTTACGTTTTGAGCCTGAAAAAAGAATAGCAAAGCATCATGTTCAATGCTCTTCACAGAAATGGCATTTGCATTAAGAAGTATGCTGAAGCCCTGCAAACGTCTTCATGGAACAGTTTATTTTAATCGGGTCAGAGCAGACACGCTGTGAAAAAAGGAGCTTTTATTATGATATTTAAAGGGACTAAATGTAGAATTGTTATTAGTGACACCGGAGGCTGTTAAGTAAACTGCAGACAGCAACTTATCGCTCATGCTCACACTCATACACACGTAACGTACAAGAGTTACGTACGTGATTCAAGGCCCCGATATATTATTTATTCTTTGATTAGAAGTAAAAAGAAGTACATACTGCTAGCAAACATTTTGACTCAACAGAAAACAAGCATGACAGCGGTGAGAAAACAGCTGTTAAGAAAGCATCTGATCATAGCGATGTGGATATGTTTGCACAAGCTCTGCAATTCACCAGCATCATGACAGATGAGGAGAAAGATGAGAAAATCACATTACCTGCACTGATAGAAACGTCTGGTCCTGCTGTGTCTTCAGGGTTATTACAGATCTGAGGACTTTCAGATTCACCTGTCATGAATAACAAAAGAACAACAGTTTACAAAGATTATAAGAATATAGCAGATGCTTCTGTTTCAATCTATTCAACAGTTTTTACAATTATAGCTTTTTTGAGCTTCATGGAGAATTACCTCTTAACTGTCTTGTTTTTAGCTCTTAGAGATTGTCTTCGTATCTATATCTTTTTATTTATTTTTAATTATTTATTCATTAGTTTTTTTTCTTATATGTAGCATCACATCCCATGTCACACATGCAAGTTGCAATATTTTACTTAAAGAAATCCAATACAGTCTAAACTTGAAATGAGAAAATATATTGAAATATGTATATTTTCAGCTTGTAAACAGTAGATTAAATATTTATATTATAATGCAGTGTCACAAACAAAGAGACTCACTAGCAGTACTTCTAATAATGTAAAATCATGTGTTAATTAGCACAATGGATTGAAGCCATGCATTTCAACTTCTAATTATCTGCTTTAATTAATCATTAGATAATGATTTGAAACGATATCATAATGTTATGACTTTACTCGTTGAGGCACATTACTAACTAATTCAAAATCCATAACCACAATGACATATTACTTAACAATTAGTTAATAGTTCATAGAAGTAAATTCATAACATAATGATATCTTTGCAAATCATTATCTAATGTTTAATTAAACCAGACGACTGGAAGTTGAAGTACATAGCTTTGGTAATTAACATATAAATTTACATAATTAGTTAATATAATATGTTATTAGGGAACTAATACATTATGGCACCTTTAACTAGTAACAATTTATTTATGACTTAATCTATGAATCATATAAAATGTCAATTTGTTGCTGATACAGTAATCATTAATAAATGGTTTAGTTCTTATTGAGTTCTACATTAACTCGTTATTATCTGTGCATTAATTAAACATGAATTAATGCATATTTGTGCACCTGACCGTATTGTAATGTGTTACCATATTTTGTTATAATTTTAAAAGTTAAATTAGTGACAGAAGGTTTGGCAGTCCAGTCCAGTGAATCCAGAGAGCTTGTTGCTCTATTATTATTAAGTCTTTTAGATACTTATATTTGACAGGTTTGATACTTTTTGGATACTTGATTAATAATTTTGAAATAATTTGGTCTTGTCAATAAAATATTTGGGTGTATAGTTGATATAAAAAGTCTACACACACCTGTTTAAACAGTGTTTTTTGTGTGTGTGATTAAAAAAGAAACAATTGTGCACATTTAAAGTGCTCATTTTATGCATTTTGCAATATTTAATGTACTGTGTAATGTATCTGTTTGTGAATGTTAAAGGTCTGCAAAGTGTCAAAGATCAAAGTGCAGATAAATGAAGTCTCCCAAACAAAAGCAGTGACTCTGACTGAAACGACTCATCAGTAATTCCAGCTATACTTTCTGATCAAACCTAGGTTTATAACACATTTGTAACATAAGTCAGTCTACGGTCTTCATTGGCTTCTGTGAACATCTACTTTGACCCTCAAACATTGTAGTTGTAGCAGAAACTGGAAGAGTTTGGTTCATGTGTCGACATGTTGAGAAAATGCTGTCATAATCTTAACTATTTCCCAAGTATGTTCAACTAATTCAGTTTGATGATGCATGATAGAATACTGTTACTACTGAAGAAAAAGTCAGATAAGTAAGATGATAGTGAGATGATTATATGCTCTTATGATTTCAGCCTCAGCAGTGTTTAGAAACCATTTCGATATAAACTCACATTTTTTGTACAAAAGTAAGTATGCTTCATCACTGTATATGTCTGAATCACATGTCAAATACATCTGAAAAATAAGAGAGTAGACAATACAGTAAAAGGATAAAAACAGCACAATCCTTATCACAAAAAATATTTATAAATAAAACATAAAGCATTTCACAATGTGATCATGCAATTACATTTCCCAATGTAAACAATTATCAGATACTGATACTTAAAATATCTGGGAAATGACAAGAATCTTTCAAACCAAATCTGATGAGCCAAAATATCTAATAATAGTAATAATAATAATAATTGACCTCGAGTGTATTCACTGTGGAGTCATTAAATCGATGCCACTCGTTCTCATCTTTGATGTCAGCATAGTAGTGTCCTCCATCGAGAGAGCCAGAATGATTGGCTATAGCATATAAATCATACGTGTGATTTACACCAGCTTCTTCCTGAAAACACAAATAACCTCTTCAGACCCCAGAAAAAGGATATTTCATTCATAAGTTATGCTATGTCCTCGGTAGAGGACATCTGGACTCAATATCTTTAAAAAACTAAAAAGATATGAATGAACATGCATGGACAAAAATAATAAATTTTTAGTGTAAGATTTTTATTTTTACCAAACTTTGTCTAAAGATGATTCTCAACTATGTTATAACAGAATGAGTCGATATACCTTTTTTCTTTCTGCAAAATGTGTGTAAAATGGCCATAAGCGGGTTTTCTCATTATATGCAATGTATCTATAATTTGCATATTAATGTGTTTTTGGGGCAACATGTAATGGAAAAAGAAGTGTAATAATGGGAGTGATAACTGACCAGATTTTCATAAAAAAATATATAATATTGCATAGAATATTGAAATATAATTTATTTCCCTATTCATTTGTTATGTCTCTCAAAACCCGTAACAAACATGCTTTTAGTCCCGGTGTCCTCATATGAGGACGTGTATGAAATCAACGTCATGTTTCATAACAGAAAGTCATATTTTGATTTGAAACCCCATAACATTTTCCTGAGATGTTGATTTATGACACACAATTAAAAAATTAATAATTACAAAATATTATCATATTTCCATAAGAGTGTCACTAAATTAATTTCAGACGTATTTAAAGAGCAAAGAGAGGTGATGGTGAAATCATTTAGTATCTCTGAGAAGCCCTGAATGTGCTCTGTCAACGCAATCTCACGGCAATTCGTACATATTTTACGAGGTGGCTAATTCGTACGAATTCGTACGACCTCACTCGTACGATTTAGTATGATTTGTCTAAACCCCAGTGACGGGTAGGTTTAGGGGCGGGGTTAGGTGTAGGTCATTCGTACAAATTCAGACGATTTGAAACTCGTAACATACGTACGATTTAACAAAAATCGTATGAATTTGTACGAGTGAGGTCGTACGAATTCGTACGAATTAGCCACCTTGTAAAATATGTACGAATTGCCGTGAGATCGGGCTGGTTCTGTACACGACATCCAGACTTAACACTGTGACATGTGACGTCTCAGAGAAACACACTAACATATAATGTCCTCATATGAGGCCGCAGGGTCTTAAGAGGATAATATTAACACATTGTTTTACTCATTTTCTACTGAAACAAACAGCCAAAGATGAAAACTGTTTTCAGTGTTGCAGATGATCCAGTTCGACTGAATGATCTGGTCACGCTAGTTCTCAGATTAAAAGTTTAGTTCCCCAAAAAAGACAATTCTGTCATCATTCAGCATGACGTGATAACAGCATATTACAATAATACTCTTACTATTTCTGCCTTATGGAAGTGAGACAAATAGCAATTTGATTTACCGTTGAGATACCGCAGACTGGATTATTGAAAATGCACATTCATTCTATACATTTATTATTTATTATTACATTTGTTTCCCTCTCTGTGCCACATACTGTATTTTGATGCAGCTAAATTCTCAATAAAACTGTTTTCATTGGTATATTTTTCTGTTTCTGTTGTCAGACAACGGGATAAATATAGTGACTGAAACGCGACCCATTAAGACTAAATAACCAGCTCTCCCTTCCAAGATGTTAATCTGTACAAAAATCCTGATTTATAATCGTGCCGTCGTCTGATAAAATCAAATAGGCTACACATAAAATAAAGACAATAGCTGTGCTGTGATTTCGGCTATACTTGCACGTAAAATTAGAGAAGCAATATTCTCCTTTCAGCCACGTGCTGAACAGAGCAGATGCAGAGAGAGAGAAGGTTTGTGAGCGTGCTGGGAAAGAGAGACCACGCGCTCGCGCGGCAGTCGGCTTGAGATGCATCATAGTTTCATTTGCTACAAGCAAGATACACAAGAAGCATGTTCAAATTGGACAGGCAGACGGTTGTCATGGTAATAAATACTGTAAACAGCAACCGTTCCCATGCTTAATGCGCATCTCCTATATGAAAAGCATTTTAGGGGGCCCTTGGCTTTTGGGGGCCCGAGGCAGTCGCCTACCTTTGCCTAATGGGTGTGACGTAAGTTAGATCGAGCTTATGTTTAGTTTCACTGATTTATGGTAATGTATGTGAATATTATTCTAAATTAAATCTAATTTATATGTCTCATGAAGTAATTGCTTCTCTTCAAACACTAGGATTAATCCTCTTGATTCATTAGGATTCATTTTTGAGCTCTTTATGAACATTTTGAAGTCTTATGGATTTGGAGCAACATGGAGGAGAGTAAATATTTTTTTATTTTAATTTTGTGTGAACTGTCCTTCAATGGAGGGGAAGCTTTATGGTGAATAATGTTATTAAAATATTAATTTTTCACACAGATCATCATATGACCTCAATCATCACGGGTTACTGTTTTTATGATTTTGTTGTTTGTCACATGAAGTTTCTTCAAAATATCACTTTTTATGCTCTACGCTCAAACCCAATGAAGAGATATAATATTTTTGTTATACTATGGGCTATCTACAGAACCAAAACACCAGAAGACATTGAGCAAATAAGTATAACAAACAATAGGGTAACAAATGACAAACTATTTTCATGTCTTCCACCTTTTTTTCTGTATGGAAATCACGCTTTCTTTCTCCAGTTCTCTCTCACAGACGCACACACACAGAACAGACACGCACACACGCGGAGACGCGCACAGAAACTTCTTGTCCCACAAATTTATTAATAAAATAGTTTGGCAGCTGTAGCGAGGTTCTTGAAGCAGTTCAACTTAAAAAAATCACTATTAGTTGACACTGCTGCTGAACACTGCTAAGAGACGCACAGATGCAGGTATTTGCACTTAATATCTCTCTCTCTCTCTCTCTCTCGCTCTCTGTCTCTCTCTCTCTCTCTCTCTCTCTCTGTCTCTCTCGCTCTCTCTCTATGTCTCTCTCTCTCTCTCTCTGTCTCTCTCTCTCTCTCGCTCTCTCTCTCTCGCTCTCTGTCTCTCTCTCTCTCTCTCTCTCTCTCTGTCTCTCTCGCTCTCTCTCTCTATGTCTCTCTCTCTCTCTCTCTCTCTCGCTCTCTAATAACTGTATTAGACTGCATTAATAACTGCATTAGCCTGCATATCAATGGCTCAAGCCTCTGTTATTAGCTCTAAAATGATGTTTTGGAATTTGCAACGGAAGGTTTGGGATGTGTATTAGTTCAACACACACGAGATTTCAGGATGAAAACATATGGAAAAAATAAAAAAGGTAATTGTGACCTTTTATCTCACAATTCAGATTTTTTTTTCTGGCAATTGCGAGTCTATATCTCAATTCTGAGGGAAAAAAAGTCAGAATTGTGAGATAAAAAGTCGCAGTAACCTAACCTTTTTTTATTTTTGTATTCAGTGGCTTCCATAGAAACATGTCAAATGAAACAAATCATCTGAACGATGTCTCGATGTGTGATTGTGACTCCAGGCTGTTAAAATTATTAGAGAAATAATGCACTCTCGAAGTGGTTATGTGGCCACGATGCCACGTCTATTAATGGAATGTCTTTCTCAGTTCTCAAACAAATTAAGAACTACAATCGATTTTTATTGACTGAACATAAGCGCTTATTGCGATAGAAAACACTGTAACAGTTTCCACTGATTAAGAAATATTTTTGTTTGCTTGGGTGGTAATATTAGGCCTATAATATTAATAGGTAAGGGGGGCCCAAAAAAATGTTTTGCCTATGTCACGAAAAGAAGTAAATCTGGCCCTGGATACAGGTTTTTAAATATGTGACCTCTTCTAAAATCATTTTCTATTAAATTAATTCACAGTGTAGCACAAATTGAACATACTTTCACCAATAACTGAGGAGGAATCTGAACCGAGGAGTAATTCTTCACGCAGCACATGGCGTCATAATCAAATTCAAACCTCTCCAGATGCAGAACCAGAACTGAAGGGACCTTCTGCAGACTGGACATCTGAAAGAAATCATCATTATACAAAATGACATATGCATAAAAGAATGTTTTACAGAATTAATCGGCTTCAATCATGTTGAAACATTCTGTATTGCTGGAATTGTATTCCAAGATTAAGTTTGTTGCATTTAAAAACAAGTTTCCATATTTATATACCATTCATGAAGCAAAACTCACAATTGTTGTGTTCATCATCATTGCACAATCCTTACAGTACACTTGTTGGTCTTCCCCACACATGAAGATTGGTGCAAAATATGAATCAAAGCACTTTTGCTGAAATACAAAATAAAGGTTATTGAAACATTGTTTCCATGTTAACTTATTGAGTTTGTCTGAAGGTAAAAATGATCAAATATTAACTAAAAAAACATGAATTTAAAATAAGGCAGCGGCTATTTGCACTCAGTGAAAATAGCAAGATTTTCTTCTATTTATACTACTAGCAGTGGCAATTATCACACAAATAGTGGCAATTATCTGCACCTCAGTATTGTCGTACATTATAATTAAAACAGTACGCAATAATAACGTATTGAGTGCAAATTATAGTTTTAATTCAAATTATTAAATGCATGCCACCTTATTGGGACAATAAAGCCCTCCCTACACCTACCCTAACCCTACCCGATACTCTTATTTTCAACTTTTTGATTATTTCCTTCATTTGTATTTAAAATAAATGCCTTTCTGATGCAATATGAGATTTGACAAGGAAGAAAAAAAGTTCGGGAAAAGGCGGACTCGAACTCGGGTCGATCGCGTCAAAAAGCATGTGTTTTACCAGCTGCACCACTGAAACTGATGCTGAGGTGTGTTTTCTTAGTGTTGACTAGAGGTCTGCTACCCGACCCGAGCCCGACGGGTCCCGAGATACTTTCGGGTTTCGGGTCGGGTTCGGGTTAATGTTTAATGAATAGCCTCGGGCTCGGGTCGGGCTCGTTGCTATATATACAGGTGCTGGTCATATAATTAGAATATCATCAAAAAGTTGATTTATTTCACTAATTCCATTCAAAAAGTGAAACTTGTATAATGTATACATTCATTCCACACAGACTGATATATTTCAAGTGTTTATTTCTTTTAATTTTGATGATTATAAGTGACAACTAATGAAAACCCCAAATTCAGTATCTCAGAAAATTAGAATATTGTGAAAAGATTCAATATTGAAGACACCTGGTGCCACACTCTAATCAGCTAATTAACTCAAAACACCTGCAAAGGCCTTTAAATGGTCTCTCAGTCTAGTTCAGTAGGCTACACAATCATGGGGAAGACTGCTGACTTGACAGTTGTCCAAAAGACGACCATTGACACCTTGCACAAGGAGGGCAAGACACAAAAGGTCATTGAAAAAGAGGCTGGCTGTTCACAGAGCTCTGTGTCCAAGCACATTAATAGAGAGGCGAAGGGAAGGAAAAGATGTGGTAGAAAAAAGTGTACAAGCAATAGGGATAACCGCACCCTGGAGAGGATTGTGAAACAAAACCCATTCAAAAATGTGGGGGAGATTCACAAAGAGTGGACTGCAGCTGGAGTCAGTGCTTCAAGAACCACTACGCACAGATGTATGCGAGACATGGGTTTCAGGGTCCATGTCAAGCCACTCTTGAACAACAGACAGCGTCAGAAGCGTCTCATCTGGGCTAAAGACAAAAAGGACTGGACTGCTGCTGAGTGGTCCAAAGTTATGTTCTCTGATGAAAGTAAATTTTGCATTTCCTTTGGAAATCAGGGTCCCAGAGTCTGGAGGAAGAGAGGAGAGGCACAGAATCCACGTTGCTTGAGGTCCAGTGTAAAGTTTCCACAGTCAGTTATGGTTTGGGGTGCCATGTCATCTGCTGGTGTTGGCCCACTGTGTTTTCTGAGGTCCAAGGTCAACACAGCCGTATACCAGGAAGTTTTAGAGCACTTCATGCTTCCTGCTGCTGACCAACTTTATGGAGATGCAGATTTCATTTTCCAACAGGACTTGGCACCTGCAAACAGTGCCAAAGCTACCAGTACCTGGTTTAAGGACCATGGTATCCCTGTTCTTAATTGGCCAGCAAACTTGCCTGACCTTAACCCCATAGAAAATCTATGGGGTATTGTGAAGAGGAAGATGCGATATGCCAGACCCAACAATGCAGAAGAGCTGAAGGCCACTATCAGAGCAACCTGGGCTCTCATAACACCTGAGCAGTGCCACAGACTGATCGACTCCATGCCACGCCGCATTGCTGCAGTAATTCAGGCAAAAGGAGCCCCAAGTAAGTACCGAGTGCTGTACATGCTCATACTTTTCATGTTCATACTTTTCAGTTGGCCAAGATTTCTAAAAATCCTTTCTTTGTATTGGTCTTAAGTTATATTCTAATTTTCTGAGATACTGAATTTGGGGTTTTCATTAGTTGTCACTTATAATCATCAAAATTAAAAGAAATAAACACTTGAAATATATCAGTCTGTGTGGAATGAATGTATACATTATACAAGTTTCACTTTTTGAATGGAATTAGTGAAATAAATCAACTTTTTGATGATATTCTAATTATATGACCAGCACCTGTATATACAGGTGAATTCACAGAAACATTATTATAACTCTTGAGATCAGCTGAAGTATAATATTAATCTAATTTATTCATTCACTGTCAACCTCTGAATGTGAAATAGTGTAGAAATATACTTGAATACTTGGTTATAAACATAGATTATAAACAAACACACATAGCCTGTACATAAACACACAGAAAAACACTTCAGGAAGAGGGCTGGAAAAAGTGGCAGATTTTACACAATAGTGAAAGTAAAACTAAACGCAGCATGACGGCAGGTGTTCACTGAGTTTTAGTTTATCTTCATCTTTGCAAACATTATTGGATTTTTTTTTTAAGAATATGTGATTAGAAGATTGTACAATTATATGATTGATTAAAAGACTGTTTGGTAAAACTATCATCTTTTGGTTTTCTCCAGCATCCAAAAGCAAACACCTCTATGCTATAATTCTCACAAAGCCCAGTATATTAATAAGTAAACAGGTTATGACATTTGTCAAACTATAATTGAGAGATCAATGCTGTTCCAGCTTTCTTTATTTTAACTTTATAAAATACTTCTAATGATAATTAACATGATCTGCCCATATGAACGTTATTGATATTACAATGAAACCTATCTTTTTCAAATGTAATTTAAGTTTCATTTTGGCTGTAGAAGACGGTTTTCCTGTAAATGCTCCTCCTAATCAGAAATTATTTGCATTGCTATGACAGCAGATGTCTGAACAGCAAAGGTTAACAAGCAAATAAAACTGATCTGGTGAGCTCAGACAGATAAGATCAACACATGAGTAAATGTATGCAGATCAAATTATTCATGTTATTCAGGACTGACAGGGTAGGATGGAAACGGTGTGACATATAGCTTATGTTGGCTTGAATTTCTTTTGGAAACAAAAAGATCAAATCCTTCAGTTTTGGAACGAAGGGGGAGGAGAGGATCAGTGTGCAATATATATCAGTGTTTTCATTTACGGTCTAGTTTAATTTGATGTATTTCTTTAATAGAAAAAAGAGGTCCCACTTTATATTAGGTGGCCTTAACTATACTTACATTTAAATTAATCATTTGGTACAATGCACTTATTGTGTACATACATGTTTTTACATTGTACTTATATTTTTAAAAATACCTATATGTAATTATATCTGTAATTCATTTCTGTAATTACATTTATTATTTACACTGTTGACCCAACACTTACACCTTAATCCACCCTTAAACCAACCCATACCACCAAACCTGTCCCTAACCTACCCGCATCCGCCTCAATAACAGCAGAAGTGTTTTGCAATACAATATAAACACAATAAGAGCATTGTACTTATTGTTTGACGCAAGTACATAGTAGTTAAGACCACTTAATATAAAGTGGGACTGAAAAAGATCTTCTGCTTGCTGACTGACTGACCGGCTAAATCAGATATTAATAGTTAATGCCATGTTCTCCTTAAATATTCCCTTTGTTTTATTTTTCTGATACATATTTATATTTATTCATTTATTAAATATAAAAAAAATAGAAAATATAGCAAAAAAATATGTCAATGAAGTATGTTTAATTTATTCATGATTTATTTCATTGCATTACAATATGATGATCATTTCAAAGCACTTGAGTGGTTTATATTAAACAGCTGGTATAGTTTCGCACTTCATAGTAAAGCACACTTCAATAATGGTAGGCACGTTGAGCTCCTTGTGTTTTGGGGTGTATTTCATCAATGATTGTGATTTGATTTGGATCCCAGACACAGTCTTCTTCAAGGCCGCTTGGCACCATGCCACAATTTGGAGGGCACCAGGCAGTGTCGTACCCTTGATCATGCCAGGTTTTCTGCATTGGATGCCTTTGACGGTCAATCTTCTTCACTCTCCCAACATTGACCTTCACTCTCAGAACCACTCTCTGGTTATCAGGTAGATGTAAAGGGTATCTGGAGGCCTTCTGTAGATCTCGGCTGAGGTAGACGCCACGTCCAAACATGCCATCAGAAGACTGCTTGAAGCCAGAGACTTTGATTTTTTCAGCAGCGTTCCTGGATGTGCCATGATACATTATATAGACTTGACCATCTAATGGTTCTATGTAACTATGAAGGCATGGAGGAGCACCTGGACCCAAGTCATCTTCAGCCCACATGTTTTCACAACTGCACAAATATTTGAAAAATATATAGAAACTTTAGAAGAATTTTACCCAATCACTAGCAAACTGACTTACAAAGAAAGACATAATGAGAAACAAAATAGCATTAAAAGTCACTTATATTAGGATATATTATTAAGTTTTATAAACCGTATGACCAACAAACTATGACCCATTTGCACAAAAAGAAAGTGGTGTCTTACCTCTGATGTCTCTTCTAAAGCTGATCTCTTCCTCCTGAAAGCAGGTATATAAATGACAGATCTTTCAGGGTGTGTCCATGATGAGAGGCGTACCATTGAGTCTTTACCACTGAGTTATAAACACATTTCCGGCGTAACTTAAGTTTCGTTTTTGCTGTTGAGTACTGTTTGCCCCACCTAATTAAAAACTACTTACACAGAAAAGCTATAAATAAAATAAAATAGATAGATAGATAGATAGATAGATAGATAGATAGATAGATAGATAGATAGATAGATAGCTGTGTCAGAGAAAACATCAATGTGACACAGCACTGACATAATAATTATTATTATTTTATGTTATTAGTATAATTTGTGTATTTGGAGGCCTGAGGTATAAAACCACATATGAGCATGACACAAGAAGACAGACCAAGCTCCCTCTTTTCTAAATTTATTTGCAGCTTTCATGTAACTGAACCACAAAAACAGTAAGCAGATTTTAGCATTTATAAAGTATGCTTGTATGCTGCTTTCCAAAGACACATGCAGACTGAACTGAAGTGAAATGATGTTTATGTGATGTTTATCCTGAGGAGATTCCTAGTCCAGCCTGCTTTTGATTACAATGGAAATCAGCAGACCTTTAGCCATAAAAACATTCAAATACAGTCTTAAATAACTTTAAAAGTTAAAAATGAATAGTTGTGTTGGCTATTGTGACGGAGCTGACGAGACGTGAGACATGCGGATCCAAATGCAAGCTCTTTATTAGAAAACATGGTCAATAAAGGCAGGGTCGGTCAGTAGCAAACAGGTATGGCATGGGCAAAACACAAGAATAATCCAAGGGCAAGCGAGGGTCGGCGATCGGCGAACTATATCCAGAGGGCTAGGCAGAGAGAATAACCAGGAACACAGGCAGGAATCAGAACACAGGAAATCAGACTAGGGATACTGGGAAAACGCTTAGTAGTGCAGCAGGGCTAACAAAACTCGGCAGGGTGTGAGAGACAGTCCAGGGTTTATGTAGCGTGTGTGATTGGGTGATGGTGATGTGAGATTGTGTTCAGGTGTGAGCGTGATGATGGTGAACAGCTGTGTGGGTGCAGTGAATGATGGGAGAGTGACCCCTGGTGGTGAGTGCGGCAAAGTTCATGACCAGGATTCGTGACATAGCCCCCCCCCCAAGGAGCGGCTTCCAGACGCTCCACACATTACTGGATCCAGAAGGGTGGTGGAGCGGAGGCGGAACAGGGGAAGGGAAGGAGGGCCAGGTCCATGTGGAAGCCAGGGCGGAGAAGATGGAACTGGAGCCCCCCAGGGCGGAACAGATGGGACCAGAACCCGCCAGGGCGGAGCAGACGGGACCAGAACCCACCAGGGCGGAGCAGACGGACCCGGAGCCCACCAGGGCGGAGCAGATGGGACCAGAGCCCCCCAGGGCGGAGCAGACGGGACCAGAGCCCGCCAGGGCGGAGCAGACGGGACCAGAGCCCGCCAGGGCGGAGTAGATGGACCTGGGGCCCACCAGGGTAGGGCAGACAGACCCGGAGCCCACCAGGGCGGAACAGACGGGACCAGAGACCACCGCAGGGAAGCAGACTGGGCAGGTAGCCCTGACAGAACCTGGAGACAGAGGAGCACAAGGACAGACGGCCTTCCTAGCCGTGATAGGACAGGGTGAGAGTTCACAGACGGCCTTCTTAGCCGTGACAGGACAGGGTGAGAGCTCACAGACGGCCTCCATAGCCGTTACAGGACAGGGCGAGAGCTCACAGACGGCCTTCCTAGCCGTGACATGACAGAGTGAGAGTTTACAGGGGGATACCACGACACCTCTGGAGGTTCTGCAGCTAACGCCGCCACCTCTGGAGGTTCTACGGTGGTAACCTGACCGGGTGAGAGTATATTGCTGGACGCCACCACCTTGCAAGGAGCTGAGGAGAGCAACACCGCTTGGGGGGGTTCTGAAGCCGATGCCTTCCCCTGGGGCAGTACCGTGGTGGTGTATGTGGCCCAAATGCAACATAGTGCAATCCCCACCCTGGGAAGCACTTCAGACAGGGTAATCAGTTCATGGACAGGAAGTTCAGAGTGAGTGGATTTGGGGATACCAGCAGTGCGTACAGACACCAGCGGTGTGTCCCTCAAGCTGGATCTCAACCGGAGAACTCGAAGGACTGACCTTAAATCTCTCGGTGTGACAGATTCTGGCAGATCCGCTGAGACGCGAGGAGACTCTGGCAGTTCGGCTGAGTCTTGAAGAGACTCTGACAGTTCGGCTGAGACTTGAAGAGACTCCGGCAGTTTGGCTGAGACTTGAAGAGACTCTGGCAGTTCGGCTGAGACGTGAGGAGACTCTGGCAGTTCGGCTGAAACTTGAAGAGGCTCTGGGTGGTTAGCTTAGAGGTGACGTGACACTGGCTGGAGCGCTGAGGCGTGGTGTGACTCTGGCTGGTTAACTGTGAGTTGGGTGAGTTCATGATAATCCACAGTGGCTTGGTGTGGTTCTGGCTGTTCAGTGGAGACGTGAAGAGACTCTGACTGGTCAGCTGTGACGTGGTCTGACTCTGGCTGGTCAGCTGTGACGTGGTCTGACTCTGGCTGGTCAGCTGTGACGTGGTCTGACTCTGGCTGGTCAGCTATGACGTGGTCTGGTTCTGGCTGATGAGCTGATACGTGTTGTAGCCCTGGCTGTTGAACTGAGGCGTGATGTGGCTCTGGCTGATGAGCTGAGACGTGTTGTAGCTCTGGCTGTTGAGCTGAGGTGTGGTGAGGTTCTGGCTGATGAGCTGAAAGAGGGGTTGATTGCTGACGGTCAACGGTGACTTGGCTTGACTCGTGACGATCAACTGTGGCTTGGCTTGACTCACCGAGATCACTTGTGGCTTGGCGTGACTCGTGACGATCAACTGTGGCTTGGCTTGACTCACAGAGATCACTTGTGGCTTGGCGTGACTTGTGACGATCAACTGTGGCCTGGCTTGACTTGTGACGATCAACTGTGCTTTGGCTTGATTTGTGACGATCAACTGTAGCTTGACTTGACCTTTTAACATAGGCTGTGACTTGACTTGACTCCTTAACATCAGCGGTGACTTGACTTGACTCCTTAACATCAGCGGTGACTTGACTTGACTCCTTAACATCAGTGGTGACTTGACTTGACTCCTTAACATCAGCGGTGACTTGACTTGACTTCTTAACATCAGCGGTGACTTGACTTGACTCCTTAACCTCAGCGGTGACTTGACTTGGCCTTTTAACATAGGCTGTGGCTTGACTTGGTTCTTTAACATCAGCGGCGACTTGACTTGGCTCTTTTACATCAGCTGGGATTTGACTTGACTCACGACTGTCAGCAATTACATGAACGGGTGCTGTTGCTGCCGCCATTTTGTGATCGTGTGCTGGTGCGTCCGTCATTTCAGACATAGATGTAATGTCACGATCCTCATCCGCGACACCCACAGTGAATCTTGAACCAACAGTCAGTAGGGCATAGTCCAAAAACTGAGCGAGTGAAGCACGCGTACCCTCGCGTCTAAACTCAGATCGCAAGGGTTGATTTATGCCATCGCAAAAAATCTCGATCAAAGTAATGTCCGGTAAATCTGAGTAATTAGCGAACACTAAAAACTCTCCAATATGTTGCTCCAGTGATCGAGGACCTTGTTTAAGGGCAAACAGGATTCTTGTTGTGTCCATACCTGCTGAATGACCGTCTGAGAAGCTGCTGGATCCTAGTGGGCCGAGTATTCTGTGGCAGAGCTGACGAGACGTGAGACATGTGGATCCAAATGCAAGCTCTTTATTAGAAAACATGGTCAATACAGGCAGGGTCGGTCAGTAGCAAACAGGTATGGCATGGGCAAAACACAAGAATAATCCAAGGGCAAGCGAGGGTCGGCGATCGGCGAACTATATCCAGAGGGCTAGGCAGAGAGAATAACCAGGAACACAGGCAGGAATCAGAACACAGGAAAACAGACTAGGGATACTGGGAAAACGCTTAGTAGTGCAGCGGGCTAACAAAACTCGGCAGGGTGTGAGAGACAGTCCAGGGTTTATGTAGCGTGTGTGATTGGGTGATGGTGATGTGAGATTGTGTTCAGGTGTGAGCGTGATGATGGTGAACAGCTGTGTGGGTGCAGTGAATGATGGGAGAGTGACCCCTGGTGGTGAGTGCGGCAAAGTTCATGACCAGGATTCGTGACAGCTATATATCCATACACTGAATGATATGAGAGGACAAATGCTGGTACACAAATGGTAATATAAAACAGTTTTTCAAGTGGTAGCAAACATATTAATTGAGCAATTTTATTCAAATCAAAATTATTGTAGTGTTTCAGAAATGTCGCACACTGCTAAAATGATTTCTTACTCAGCATTTTGGACTTGTCCAATCATCTTAACGTTCTTATTTTTGGAGAAAGAATATTAGTTATGTTAAGATTAAGATATTAAGTCTTGTGTTCGGAAATTATGATCAAAATTAGTGTTTTGTTTATGCAAGCTTATGCTTGAAGCAAGAAAATATCTACCAAAGGGGTACAAACAAATCTTATTTTCCCGTTGAATTATTATTATTTATTTATTTATTTTCTCTCACTGGCAGATATATTATTTTCTTGTTTTAAGCATGTTTGATCACATTTTCAGAAAACTAGACTTAATATCTCAGGTCACTGTGCTTCTCATATATCTTGATTTAAGACTGTTTAGGTATTTGTGTTGGAAATTAAAAATTGTGTTATTAAAAATTACTGTCCATATTTGGTTTGTTTCCTGTCCTCGTCTGATGTCATTATGAGTTAACTCTTGTCCAGCTGTGTTTGTCTTGTTATCTGAAATTAACCTGTGTATATTAGTTCATGCCTGTTCAGTTAGATTTCGTCTGGTCTGCTCGTTACTTACCGCTGTATCCTGTCTCTCAGCCTTGTCTTGTCCTACCTTGTCCTCATTAAAGATTATTATTTGAGTTTACGTCCTCGCTGCGTGTTCCTGTTCCTCCCTCGTGTGTGCACCGTAACAGAAGACCAGACCTAACCGTAAGCGGCGCCTATTCACACCGTTTAGTTTTCCGGTTTTTTTTCTAAAGTCTTTGTTTTGGTTTCTGTGTGTCTGTCCCCGCAGCAAGGAAGTCACCGCTCGTCATCCCGCCATAGCCCGCGTCAAGACGGCGTGGGAGTTCGGCGGGATCGCCGCGAGTGCCGCAAGTCCACTGGCCGCAAGCCCTCATGCCCGCCGATCGCAGGAGATATCCGCCGCCGGCGGTGGCTCGCCCAAGCCCGCCGGCGGGTTGCCTATTTCCCGGGTTGCTGCTTCCCCAGGCACGCTGTTCGCGGGAGATCACGCCACCGGCCCGCATCTGACTCAATGCCTGCCGGCCCGCCTCTGACTCATGCCCGCCGGATCGCCGCTGACTCATGCCCACTGGATCGCCGCTAACCCTAGCCCCGTGGATCGAGTCCACACGTCAAGGCCAGGAGTGCCGTTTTTAAGTCGTGTTGTGTTCACAGGAGCAGTTTTAATCCGTCATGTCTTGTCGGGTCCACGGAGACTCGTCTGGGGCAACTCTTCTTGTTGTGGCCATGGAGGCCATTCTAGCCACCTGCCTCCTTGTCGTGGAGGTGGAAGCGGTTGCTGAGGGACCCTGTGAGGGCCCCTGTTGTCATGTCATGCCCAGAGGAAGCCTCAGCTTCCGAGCTAGCCCTGGAGGGCTTCCTGTTCCTGTGGGCTGTCCTGTCCTGTCTGTCTGGCCCCGGAGGGCTTTCCTGTTTTGTTTTGTACTGTCCTGTCTGTTTAGCCCCGGAGGGCTCCTGATACCCCCTCACTTCCCCAGGGAAATTTTTTGGGGGGGTAGTAAGAGTTCCAGCTGTAGGGGCCGGGTCGAGGGGACCGAGGCCAAGGCCCCGAAGTCCATCTGCCATGGCCTCCTGAGCTCCCTGCACCGCCATGGCTTCCAGAGCTCCCAGCTCCGCTATTGGTCCCTGTCTGTCTGTTCCGCTCTGGAGGTCCCCGTCCTGTGTTCCTGTCCGTGTTTGTCCTGAGGGGCCTCCAGAGCACCCACCCCCCCTCCCCGGTGGAACTGTTACGGCGTGGGACACGTCTTTCGGGAGGGGGGGAGTAATGTCAGGGTTCTGTTGTGTGTGTCATCTGTTCCCGCCTCTTGTGTCCATATTTGGTTTGTTTCCTGTCCTTGTCTGATGTCATTATGAGTTAAGTATGGTCCAGCTGTGTTTGTCTCATTATCTGTAATTAACCTGTGTATTTTAGTTCATGCCTGTTCAGTTTGATTTCGTCTGGTCTACTTGTTACTTCCCGGTGTATCCTGTCTCTCCGCCTTGTCTTGTCCTGCCTTGATGTTATTAAATACTATTATTTGAGTTTATGTCCTCATCTGCGTGTTCCTGTTCCTCCCTCGTGTGTGCACCGTGACAGGATTATTTATTCCAAGATTATTTTTTAAAGGTTTTTTTTTATTTTTTTTATTCCTTTTTGCACTTGAAAACACCTTTAATTAACTTTTTTAAAAGTTTTTGTCTAACAGAGATTAATTTTAGAGAAAAAAACTGTTCCACAGAATCTCTCTCTGAGCTACATTCATGTGAAGGTGAATATACAGTATATATACGTGTGTATATATATATATATATACAGGTGAATTCACAGAAACATTCTAATAACTCTTGAGATCAGCTGAAGTATATTAATCTAATTTACTTCCTTCACTGTCAACCTCTGAATGTGAAATAGTGTGGAAATATACTTGAATACTTGGTTATACACATAGATTATAAACAAACACACATAGCCTGTACATAAACACACAGAAAAACACTTCAGGAAGAGGACTGGAAAAAGTGGCAGATTTTACACAATAGTGAAAGTAAAACTAAACACAGCATGATGTTCACTGAGTTTTAGTTTATCTTCATCTTTGTAAACATTATTGGATTTTTTTAATTTATTTTTTTTAAGAATATGTGATTAGAAGATTGTACAATTATATGATTGATTAAAAGACTGTTTGGTAAAACTATCATCTTTTGGTTTTCTCCAGCATCCAAAAGCAAACACCTCTATGCTATAATTCTCACAAAGCCCAGTATATTAATAAGTAAACAGGTTATGACATTTGTCAAACTATAATTGAGAGATCAATGCTGTTCCAGCTTTCTTTATTTTAACTTTATAAAATACTTCTAATGATAATTAACATGATCTGCCCATATAAACGTTATTGATATTAAAATGAAACCTATCTTTTTCTAATGTAATTTAAGTTTCATTTTGGCTGTAGAAGAAGGCTGTTTAAGTTCCGTTTTCCTGTAAATGCTCCTCCTATTCAGAAATTATTTGCATAGCTATGACAGCAGATGTCTGAACAGCAAAGGTTAACAAGCAAATAAAACTGATCTGGTGAGCTCAGACAGATAAGATCAACACATGAGTAAATGTATGCAGATCAAATTATTCATGTTATTCAGGACTGACAGGGTAGGATGGAAACGGTGTGACATATAGCTTATATTGGCTTGAATTTCTTTTGGAAACAAAAAGATCAAATCCTTCAGTTTTGGAACGAAGGGGGAGGAGAGGATCAGTGTGCAATATATATCAGTGTTTTCATTTACAGTCTAGTTTAATTTGATGTATTTCTTTAATAGAAAAAAGAGGTCCCACTTTATATTAGGTGGCCTTAACTATACTTACATTTAAATTAATCATTTGGTACAATGCACTTATTGTGTACATACATGTTTTTACATTGTACTTATATTTTTTAAAATACCTATATGTAATTATATCTGTAATTCATTTCTGTAATTACATTTATTATTACACTGTTGACACATCACTTACACCTTAATCCACCCTTAAACCAACCCATACCACCAAACCTGTCCCTAACCTACCCGCATCCGCCTCAATAACAGCAGAAGTGTTTTGCAATACAATATAAACACAATAAGAGCATTGTACTTATTTTTTGACGCAAGTACATAGTAGTTAAGACCACTTAATATAAAGTGGGACTGAAAAAGATCTTCTGCTTGCTGACTGACTGACCGGCTAAATCAGATATTAATAGTTAATGCCATGTTCTCCTTAAATATTCCCTTTGTTTTATTTTGCTGATACATAGTTATAGTCATTTATATTTATTAATTTATTAAATATAAAATAAATAATAGAAAATGTGACTCAAAGATATGTCAATGAAGTATGTTTAATTTATTCATGATTTATTTCATTGCATTACAATATGATGATCATTTCAAAGCACTTGAGTGGTTTATATTAAACAGCTGGTATAGTTTCGCACTTCATAGTAAAGCACACTTCAATAATGGTAGGCACGTTGAGCTCCTTGTGTTTTGGGGTGTATTTCACCAATGACTGTGATTCGATTTGGATCCCAGACACAGTCTTCTTCAAGGCCGCTTGGCACCATGCCACAATTTGGAGGGCACCAGGCAGTGTCGTACCCGTGATCATGCCAGGTTCTCTGCATTGGATGCCCTTGATAGTCAATCTTCTTCACTTTCCCAACATTGACCTTCACTCTCAGAACCACTCTCTGGTTCGCAGGTAGATCTAAAGGCAGAGGTGGGTAGTAACGAGTTACATTTACTTCGTTACATTTACTTGAGAATGTTTTTGGGGGTAACTAATACTTTTAGAGTATATTTAAAAACTTTCTCTTCTCTTCTCTGTCCTCCTCCCCCTCCTCCTTCATCAACTCTTACAGCTGATGACTTTGCAATTTTCTTCACAAATAAAACGAGAACCATCAGTGACCAATTCCTCACACCACATACTAATAATAACTTCATAACGACAAATACACAATCTCTCACCTCCTTTTCTCCTCTCTCGGAGACGGAGGTTTCCAAACTCATCCTTTCCAATCATCCCACTACTTGTCCGCTACATCCTATCCCCAATCACCTCCTTCAAGCCATTTCTTCTTCGGTCATACCTGCGCTTACTCACATTATCAACACCTCGCTTCACACTGGTACATTTCCCTCAGCATTTAAGCAGGCTCGGGTAAGCCCACTGCTTAAAAAACCCTCTCTAAATCCAGCACTCTTAGAAAACTACAGACCGGTATCCCTTCTTCCATTCATTGCAAAGACACTTGAGCGAGTTGTGTTCAATCAAATCTCTTTGTTTCTTGCACAGAACAACATTCTGGACAACAACCAATCTGGCTTCAGAAGCGGCCACTCAACTGAGACTGCCCTACTCTCGGTTACAGAGGCCCTGAGACTGGCAAGAGCAGCTTCCAAATCCTCTGTACTCATCTTGCTGGATCTGTCTGCTGCCTTTGACACAGTTAACCACCAGATCCTCCTGTCCACACTCAGAAAGATGGGCATCTCAGGAACCGCCCTCCTGTGGTTCGAGTCTTACCTCTCAGATAGGTCCTTCAGGGTGTCTTGGAGGGGTGAGGTTTCAAAGTCACAACTTCTTGCTACTGGAGTTCCTCAAGGCTCAGTGCTTGGACCACTTCTCTTCTCCATCTACATGTCGTCATTAGGATCGGTTATTCAGAAGCATGGCTTTTCCTACCACTGCTATGCTGATGACACTCAACTCTACTTCTCATTCCAACCAGATGATCCGACGGTAACTGCTCGCATTGCAGCCTGTCTGAGTGACATTTCTAGCTGGATGATGGACCATCACCTTCAGCTCAATCTTGCTAAGACAGAACTGCTCGTGGTCCCAGCCAACCCATCACTTCACCACAACTTCTCTATACAGCTGGGTTCGTCAACCGTAACTCCTTCCAGGACAACCAGGAACCTTGGAGTTGTGATCGATGATCAGTTAAGCTTCACAGACCATATTGCTACAATGGCCCGGTCCTGCAGATTTGCCTTATACAACATTAGGAAGATTAGGCCCTTCCTGTCAGAGCAAGCCGCACAACTCCTTGTCCAAGCTCTTGTTCTCTCCAGACTGGACTATTGTAATGCTCTCTTGGCGGGCCTTCCCGCATGTACTATCAAGCCTCTGCAACTGATCCAGAATGCAGCAGCCAGAGTGGTCTTTAATGAGCCGAAAAAAGCTCACGTTACCCCTCTCTTCATCAGGTTACACTGGCTACCAATAGCCGCCCGCATCAAATTCAAGGTACTGATGCTTGCCTACAAAACCACAACTGGCGCTGCACCAATATACCTAAACTTGCTAGTTCAAACCTATGCGCCCTCCAGAAGCTTGCATTCTGCAGGTGAATGACGCCTTGTGGTGCCATCCCAAAGAGGTACCAAATCACTCTCACGGACCTTTTCATGAACTGTGCCCAGCTGGTGGAATGACCTCCCGATCTCAATTCGAACAGCTGAGTCTTTAGCCATTTTCAGAAAAAATCTAAAGACACCTGTTTTTCGCCAGCACCTGACCAACTAATACTAACACTTACCTATTCTATTTATAAAAATAATCCTAGCTACGTGTACTGTGCTAGACTAACTGAGACTTGTCATGGCACTTGTATACTGTTGCTCTCTCGATGGTCTGATTGCTTCTATTGTTCTCCTGATTTGTACGTCGCTTTGGATAAAAGCGTCTGCTAAATGATTAAATGTAAATGTAATGATTAAATGATTGAACAATGATTTATTCGCGCAAGTTGCGTCTGGTGTGAACGCACAGTTACTCTTACTCAAGTACACTTTTAGTGAAAAAACTGTACTTTTACTTTGTTACTGTGGGCGACGCTCCTCTCGTTACTTTATCTTAATGCAATACAAGTTAAAAATGCTTAAATTTATTCCAAACGCGCCGTCTACTTTTTTCAGGGCAATGAGCAATGCCCATTCATGAATGACTCATTCTTTTGAGTCAATTCTGTTTAAAGACTTGATCAAACCAGTTGGCAAACCAGTGAATCGGTTCGTGAATCAGTTTGAATGACTCGTTCAGTTCTCTGCCGCACGCGCTGAGTCGTCTGAAGCGGTTCTCACTCAGATAACATAAAGTTTAAGAATATCAGCGTTGAAGACGTGGCTTTGGATCTACAGTCAGTTGAAAGCAAATCTGCAAAGGCTATGGTTTGCTAGCTATGAAGATCTTTATTAGATGAACATCGCGTGCTGTCTACGGTTCCACCGGTATAGATTCGTTTACAGTACACGAACCACTATGACATTACCAGTTTGTTGTACATTTGTTGTACCTTACACATTAAATACAATGTATAATTTATTCATTAAATAAGCTGTCACAGAGTATGAAATGAACACCCTGTTAGTTCCAGGAGGAATGCCTTTGCCTAGACAATTAATATTGATATTTTCACAATATTTACGCTTGCAGAAATAAAGGCTACATTTGTTTACATTTTGCAGAACAGACGGAAGAAGATCCGTCAATGTGTATTTGTTTCGTTATGTTCAGAAGTTCTGTAGCGGTCGTGAGGAGTTTTCACTCTTCTCCGTCTCAGAGGTTATATACATATATACATTTATAATACATAATTAAATTTAAAATATAATTTAATTTAATTCAGTGATGCAAATCAGAATTTTTATCAGCTGTTACTCCAGTTTTCCCCAGCAGGCACCAGACGTCTATGTAACATCAGGTTGACGTTGGACATGACGTCAGACAGACGTTGCATTTTGGTTGAAAATGAAAATCGGGTTAACGTCAATATTTGACTTCAATTTGACATTGACTTAACGTTGGATTTTGGTTACACAACCTAAAAACAACAAAATCTCAACATCAGCTGACGTCGGTATTGGACATCAATTTAACATTGACATTAGATGTTGGATTTACATTGGATTTTGGTCACCTGACGTCACAACCAAAATGTAACCAAATATCAACGTCTTATGACGTTGTGTGCCTGTTTTGTGCCTGCTGGGTCAGAGTCATATGATCCTTCATAAATCATTCAAATATATTGATTTATTACCAGTGTTGTTGAAAAAAGAAGAAAACAGCATGCTGGTATGGTATGTTTTGAAACTGGGATGCTGGTTTAAGCTGGTCATGTGCTGGTCATGTGCTGGTCTTAAGATGGTCGGACCAGCACATGACCAGTTTAAACCAGCAAAGGACCAGCTTAAACCAGCTCAAACCAGCATCCCATGCTTCAAAACATACCATACCAGCATGCTGTTTTTTCAACAGGGAACAGTTTTGCTGCTTAATATTTTTTGGAACCTGTGACATTTTGTTCAGGATTCTTTTATGAATAGAAAGCTAAAAAAGAACAGCATTGATAATAAATCAGGCTGATAAAAATTCTGATTTGATCACTGAAATAAATTACATCAAAAAAAAAAACATTAAAAGTATTTTGAACGGCATTGTGTGTGTGTGTGTGTGTGTGTGTGTGTGTGTGTGTGTGTATGTGTGTGTGTGTGTGTGTGTGTGTGTGTGTGTGTGTGTGTGTGTGTGTATACTGTATATGTATATGTATACTGTATATAAATGATATCTAAATATCTATATATCTAAATAAAAATAGACTATATTCAGTATATGATCCAAAGTAACTAGTAACTAACTACTTGAGTAGTTTTTTTATCCGATACTTTTTTACTCTTACTCAAGTAACTATTCAGACGATTACCTTTACTTGAGTAAATATTTCTAGAAGTACTTTTACTTTTACTTGAGTACAGTTTTTGGGTACTCTACCCACCTTTGTCTAAAGGGTATCTGGAGGCCTTCTGTAGATCTCGGCTGAGGTAGACGCCACGTCCAAACATGCCATCAGAAGACTGCTTGAAGCCAGAGACTTTGATTTTTTCAGCAGCGTCCCTGGATGTGCCATGATACATTCTGTACACTTGACCATCTACTGGTTCTCTGTAACTGTTAAGGCATGGAGGAGCACCTGGACCCAAGTCATCTTCAGCCCACATGTTTACACCTGGACAAATATTTGAAAAATGTATAGAAACTTTAGAAGAATTTTACCCAATCACTAGCAAACTATTATTAACAAAATTATTGTAGAGTTTCAGAAATGTCGCACACTGCAAAAATGGTTTCTTACTCAGCATTTTGGACTTGTCCAATCATCTTAACGTTATTATTTTTGGAGAAAGAAAATTTGTTATATTAAGATATTAAGTCTTGTGTTCGGAAAATTAGTGTTTTGTTTATGCAAGTTTACAAGTTTATGCTTGAAGCAAGAAAATATCTACCAATGGGGTACAAAAGAAATCTTATTTTCCCTTTGAATTATTTTTTTTTCTCTCACTGGCAGATATATTATTTCTTGTTTTAAGCATGTTTGATCAAATTTTCAGAAAACTAGACTTAATATCTTAGCTCACTGTGCTTCTCATATACAGTATCTTGATTTGAGACTGTTTAGGTATTTGTATTGGAAATTAAAAATTGTGTTATTAAAAATTACTGATGCACAGTGTAGGATAATAACACAATTACTGTAGTACAATAATGCATTTTTTATCTGTAATGTAACTGAAAGATGACTGAAATATGTATATAATGTAACATAAACATATTCATATCAATATTAATTAACATGTCCGTCTTTAGCATCAGAACATTACATAAAGCAACCATCATTTCACAGCACACTTTATGTTCAACAGCTTCTTGTGTACTTGGACAAAACTGAAATAAAAGTTATATATATATATATATCAACAAAGCCAGTTACGATCTCAACAAGCCAGTTACGATCTCAGGAGATCCATCAAAGCAGCCAAATGACAATATAAAAATAAAGTTGAAGAACAATTCAACAACAACAACCCAAGAAGCATGTGGCAGGGCATCAACAACATCACAGGTTTTAAAGGGAATAAACCAGCTACTGTGAACATTGCGGCCTCTCTACCGGATGAGCTGAATACCTTTTCTACTCGTTTCGAGGCTCATAACACCGCCCACACAGAGTGCGCTCCCACGGCTGCTGCAGAAGAGGTGAGTCCACTCTCCCTTTCTGTCGTGGATGTAACTCGATCCTTCAAACGGGTGAACGTCCGCAAAGCTGTGGGCCCGGATGGCATCCCAGGCCGTGTGCTCAAAGCATGCGCTTACCAACTAGCCGGGGTTTTTACAGACATCTTCAATCTGTCCCTCTCTCTGTCTGTGGTTCCCTCATGCTTCAAAAAATCCACCATTGTGCCCATACCTAAGAAAAATAAAATCACATTCTTGAACGACTGGAGGCCCGTTGCTCTGACACCCATCTTCAGCAAGTGTTTCGAGAAGCTCATCAGAGACCACATCTGCTCTGTGCTGCCTGCCTCACTGGACCCACTACAATTTGCATACCGCAGAAACCGTTCCACAGACGACGCTATTGCCTTCACCCTGCACACTGCTCTCTCCCACCTGGAAAATAAGAACACCTATGTGAGGATGCTGTTCGTGGATTATAGTTCAGCATTTAACACCATAGTGCCTGCCACACTGGTTGAGAAGCTCCAGACTCTGGGACTGAACAGATCTCTGTGCAGCTGGATCCTGGACTTCCTGACAGGCAGAAGTCAGGTGGTCAGAATGGGCAACAACACCTCATCTCCCCTGATCCTCAACACTGGTGCCCCGCAGGGCTGCGTCCTCAGCCCACTCCTGTACTCCCTGTACACACACGACTGTACAGCTACACACAGCTCCAACGTCATCGTCAAATTTGCAGATGACACAACGGTGATAGGCCTGATCACCGACAACGATGAGACGGCCTACAGAGAGGAGGTGAGTACCCTGACTAAATGGTGCCAGGAGAACCACCTCTCAGTCAACATCGACAAGACCAAGGAGCTGGTGGTGGATTTCAGGAGACAGAGCAGAGAACACACACCCATCTCCATCGACAAGACACCTGTGGAGCGGGTAAACAGCTTTAAGTTCCTCGGCGTTCACATCACCGAGGATCTCACATGGTCCGCTCACACAGATGCAGTGCTGAAGAAGGCACATCAGCGCCTCTTCTTCCTGAGACGGCTGAGGAAGTTTGGAATGAGCCCCAGCATCCTCAGATCCTTCTACACCTGCACTGTGGAGAGCATCCTGACCGGCTGCATCACCGCCTGGTTTGGAAACAGCACTGCTGGCAACCGCAAAGCTCTGCAAAGGGTCGTGCGAACTGCCCGCCACATTGTTGGAGGTGAGCTTCCCTCCCTCCAGGACATCTACACCAGGCGGTGTATAAGGAAAGCCAGGAGGATCATCAAGGACTCCAGCCATCCATCCCACAGACTGCTCTCTCTGCTGCCCTCAGGGAGACGTCTCCGCAGCATCCGATCCCGCACTAGCCGACTGAGGGACAGCTTTTTTCCTCAGGCTATCAGGCTAATGAACAGTCAGAAGAACTAATTCACCCTACATCACACTCCCACTCACACATCATGCCATGCATTGCACTTTACTGCCGTTCTACTGGACTACACGCACACACTGCAATAATACAACCTATCTGCTATCACTGGATACCATACAATGCACATCCACGACATTGCATATGTATAAATCTGTTGCACCTTTGCACAACTATCTATTGCACAACTACTCTGTTGTAAATCTATAATCTGTTGCACCTTAACATGTTACTATGTATAGATGTGTACATAATGTAAAATGTGTACATAGTGTATTGGTAACTAAGACTGTCTTTATAGTACACTGTGTGTATTGAGTATGTGTATTTTGCACATTGTCTTCTGTACAGTCTGTAAATATGTACTGTCTATATGTAATTTTTTTTTTTTTTTTTTTTTGCACTGTTTGGAGCACGCTCTCAAGAATTTCACTCACCAAGGCACTTGTGCTGTGGTGATGTGACAATAAAAGTGATTTGATTTGATTTGATTTGATTTGATATCAAAGAATTACATTGGTTTAATCTATTCAACATTTCCAGATGATTCTACAAGAACTTTGCTTCTTTTGCATTGGAGTGGTTCAAAGCACTTGAGTGGTTTATATTAAACAGCTGGTATAATTTCACACTTCATAGTAAAGCACACTTCAATAATAGCAGGCACCTTGAGCTCCTTGTGTTCTGGGGTGTATTTCACCAATGATTGTGATTCGGTTTGGATCCCAGACACAGTCTTCTTCAAGGCCGCTTGACACCATGCCACAATCTGGAGGGCACCAGGCAGTGTCATACCCTTTATCATGCCAGGTTCTCTGCAGTGGATGCCCTTGATGGTCAATCTTCTTCACTCTCCCAACATTGACCTTCACTCTCAGAACCACTCTCTGGTTCTCAGGTAAATGTAAAGGGTATCTGGAGGCCTTCTGTAGATCTCGGCTGAGGTAGACGCCACGTCCAAACATGCCATCAGAAGACTGCTGGAAGCCAGACTTTTTGATTTTTTCAGCAGCGTCCCTGGATGTGCCATGATACATTCTGTACACTTGACCATCTACTGGTTCTCTGTAACTGTTAAGGCATGGAGGAGCACCTGGACCCAAGTCATCTTCAGCCCACATGTTTACACCTGGACAAATATTTGAAAAATGTATAGAAACTTTAGAAGAATTTTACCCAATCACTAGCAAACTATTATTAACAAAATTATTGTAGTGTTTCAGAAATGTCGCACACTGCAAAAATGATTTCTTACTCAGCATTTTTGACTTGTCCAATCATCTTAACGTTATTATTTTTGGAGAAAGAAAATTTGTTATATTAAGATATTAAGTCTTGTGTTCGAAAAATTAGTGTTTTGTTTATGCAAGTTTACAAGTTTATGCTTGAAGCAAGAAAATATCTACCAATGGGGTACAAAAAAAATCTTATTTTCTCTTTGAATTATTATTATTATTTTTATTTTTTTCTCTCTCACTGGCAGATATATTATTTCTTGTTTTAAGCATGTTTGATCACATTTTCAGAAAACTAGACTTAATATCTCAGGTCACTGTGCTTCTCATATATCTTGATTTAAGACTGTTTATGTATTTGTATTGGAAATTAAAAAATGTGTTATTAAAAATTACTGATGCACAGTGTAGGATAATAACAAAATTACTGTAGTACAATAATGCATTTTTTATCTGTAATGTAACTGAAAGATGACTGAAATATGTTTATAATGTAACATAAACATATTCATATAAATATTAATTAACATGTCCGTCTTTAGCATCAGAACATTACATAAAGCAACCATCATTTCACAGCACACTTTATGTTCAACAGCTTCTTGTGTACTTGGACAAAACTGAAATAAAAGTTATATATACAGGTGCTGGTCATATAATTAGAATATCATCAAAAAGTTGATTTATTTCACTAATTCCATTCAAAAAGTAAAACTTGTATAATGTATACATTCATTCCACGCAGACTGATATATTTCAAGTGTTTATTTCTTTTAATTTTGATGATTATAACTGACAACTAATGAAAACCCCAAATTCAGTATCTCAGAAAATTAGAATATTACTTAAGACCAATACAAAGAAAGGATTTTTAGAAATCTTGGCCAACTGAAAAGTATGAACATGAAAAGTATGAGCATGTACAGCACTCAATACTTAGTTGGGGCTCCTTTTGCCTGAATTACTGCAGCAATGCGGCGTGGCATGGAGTCGATCAGTCTGTGGCACTGCTCAGGTGTTATGAGAGACCAGGTTGCTCTGATAGTGGCCTTCAGCTCTTCTGCATTGTTGGGTCTGGCATATCGCATCTTCCTCTTCACAATACCCCATAGATTTTCTATGGGGTTAAGGTCAGGCGAGTTTGCTGGCCAATTAAGAACAGGGATACCATGGTCCTTAAACCAGGTACTGGTAGCTTTGACACTGTGTGCAGGTGCCAAGTCCTGTTGGAAAATGAAATCTGCATCTCCATAAAGTTGGTCAGCAGCAGGAAGCATGAAGTGCTCTAAAACTTCCTGGTATACGGCTGTGTTGACCTTGGACCTCAGAAAACACAGTGGACCAACACCAGCAGATGACATGGCACCCCAAACCATCACTGACTGTGGAAACTTTACACTGGACCTCAAGCAACGTGGATTCTGTGCCTCTCCTCTCTTCCTCCAGACTCTGGGACCCTGATTTCCAAAGGAAATGCAAAATTTACTTTCATCAGAGAACATTACTTTGGACCACTCAGCAGCAGTCCAGTCCTTTTTGTCTTTAGCCCAGGCGAGACGCTTCTGACGCTGTCTGTTGTTCAAGAGTGGCTTGACATAGACCCTGAAACCCATGTCTTGCATACGTCTGTGCGTAGTGGTTCTTGAAGCACTGACTCCAGCTGCAGTCCACTCTTTGTGAATCTCCCCCACATTTTTGAATGGGTTTTGTTTCACAATCCTCTCCAGGGTGTGGTTATCCCTATTGCTAGTACACTTTTTTCTACCACATCTTTTCCTTCCCTTCGCCTCTCTATTAATGTGCTTGGACACAGAGCTCTGTGAACAGCCAGCCTCTTTTGCAATGACCTTTTGTGTCTTGCCCTCCTTGTGCAAGGTGTCAATGGTCGTCTTTTGGACAACTGTCAAGTCAGCAGTCTTCCCCATGATTGTGTAGCCTACAGAACTAGACTGAGAGACCATTTAAAGGCCTTTGCAGGTGTTTTGAGTTAATTAGCTGATTAGAGTGTGGCACCAGGTGTCTTCAATATTGAACCTTTTCACAATATTCTAATTTTCTGAGATACTGAATTTGGGGTTTTCATTAGTTGTCACTTATAATCATCAAAATTAAAAGAAATAATCACTTGAAATATATCAGTCTGTGTGGAATGAATGTATACATTATACAAGTTTCACTTTTTGAATGGAATTAGTGAAATAAATAAACTTTTTGATGATATTCTAATTATATGACCAGCACCTGTATATATATATCAAAGAATTACATTGGTTTACTCTATTCAACATTTCCAGATGATTCTACAAGAACTTTGCTTCTTTTGCATTGGAGTGGTTCAAAGCACTTGAGTGGTTTATATTAAACAGCTGGTATAATTTCACACTTCATAGTAAAGCACACTTCAATAATAGCAGGCACCTTGAGCTCCTTGTGCTTTGGGGCGTATTTCACCAATGACTGTGATTCGGTTTGGATCCCAGACACAGTCTTCTTCAAGGCCGCTTGACACCATGCCACAATCTGGAGGGCACCAGGCAGTGTCGTACCCTTTATCATGCCAGGTTCTCTGCAGTGGATGATATTGATGGTCAATCCTCTTCACTCTCCCAACATTGACCTTCACTCTCAGAACCACTCTCTGGTTCTCAGGTAGATCTAAAGGGTATCTGGAGGCCTTCTGTAGATCTCGGCTGAGGTAGACGCCACGTCCAAACATGCCATCAGAAGACTGCTTGAAGCCAGATACTTTGATTTTTTCAGCAGCGTCCCTGGATGTGCCATGATACATTCTGTACACTTGACCATCTACTGGTTCTATGTAACTCTGAAGGCATGGAGGAGCACCTGGACCCAAGTCATCTTCAGCCCACATGTTTACACCTGGACAAATATTTGAAAAATGTATAGAAACTTTAGAAGAATTTTACCCAATCACTAGCAAACTGACTTAAAAAGAAAGACATAATGAGAAACAAAATAGCATTAAAAGTCACTTATATTAGGATATATTATTAGGATTTTAAACACTATGACCAACAAACTATGACCCATTTGCACAAAAAGAAAGTGGTGTCTTACCTCTGATGTCTCTTCTAAAGCTGATCTCTTCCTCCTGAAAGCAGGTATATAAATGGTAGATCTTTCAGGGTGTGTCCATGATGAAAGGTCACTAAGTTTTTATCTTTGAGTTATAAACACATTTCCAGTGTAACTTAAGTTTCATTTTTGCTGTTGAGTACTGTTTGCCCCACCTAATTAAAACTACTTACACAGAAAAGCTATAAATAAAATAAAATAGATGGATAGATAGATACATTGAAACATCAATGTGACACAGCACTGATATCATAATTATTATTATTTTATGTTATTTGTATAATGTGCGTATTTGGAGGCCTGAGGTATAAAACCACATATGAGCATGACACAAGAAGACAGACCAAGCTCCCTCTTTTCTAAATTTATTTGCAACTTTCATGTAACTGAACCACAAAAACAGTAAGCAGATTTATAAAGTATGCTTGTATGCTGCTTTCCAAAGACAAATGTAGACTGAACTGAAGTTAAATGATGTTTATGTGATGTTTATCCTGAGGAGATTCCTATCCAGCCTGCTTTTGATTACAATGGAAATCAGCAGACCTTTAGCCATAAAAACATTCAAATATAGTCTTAAAAAACTAGATGATTTAAAAGTTAAAAATGAGTAGTTGTGTTGGCTATATATCCATACACTGAATGATATGAGAGGACAAATGCTGGTACACAAATGGTAATATAAAACTGTTTTTCAAGTTGTAGCAAACATATAAACTGAGCAATTTTATTCAAATCAAAATTATTGTAATGTTTCAGAAATGTCGCACACTGCAAAAATGGTTTCTTACTCAGCATTTTGGACTTGTCCAATCATCTTAACGTTCTTATTTTTGGAGAAAGACAATTAGTTATATTAAGATTAAGATATTAAGTCTTGTGTTCGGAAATTTTGATCAAAATTAGTGTTTTGTTTATGCAAGTTTATGCTTGAAGCAAGAAAATATCTACCAATGGGGTAAAAAAAAAATCTTATTTTCCCTTTGAATTATTATTTATTTATTTTTTCCCTCACTAGCAGATATATTTTTTCTTGTTTTAAGCATAAACTCCCTTTGATCAAATTTTCAGAAAACTAAACTTAATATCTTTAGCCACTGTGCTTCTCATATATCTTGATTTAAGACTGTTTATGTATTTGTGTTGGAAATTAAAAATTGTGTTATTAAAAATTACTGATGCACAGTGTAGTATAATAACAAAATTACTGTAGTGCAATAATGCATTCTTTTATCTGTAATGTAACTGAAAGATGACTGAAATGTGTATATAAATGTAACATAAACATATTCATATCAATATGAATTAATATGTCCGTCTTTAGCATCAGAACATTACATAAAGCAACCATCATTTCACAGCACACTTTCTATTCAACAGCGTCTTGTGTACTTGGACAAAACAATATACAAAACTGAAATAAAATCTATATATCAAAGAATTATAATGGTTTACTCTATTTAACATTTTAGATGATTCTGCAAGAACTTTGCTTCTTTTGCATTGGAGAAATTAGATTATTTGATTGAATAGAGGATTTATGATCAAGCACCATATATATGCTGCTGCTGATGCTTGTAACACTGAATGCAGACCCTCTGAAAGCAGATGTATGAACTATAAGCTAATCCAGGGCGTGTCCACAACGGAAATTATACTTTAGTAAAAGAATAAGCTTTCACTTTGCCTTTATCTTGATAAATGTAAAAAAGCTCCCAAAAATGAATTTATAATGGAGTTTGGTTTTGACGTACTTTGCATTTTCCTGTATGTTTGTGCATATGCAAATATTGTCCATAGCCCATTTTTTTGCTTACATTTATCAAACTGCACATGCACCAGAATATTTTTCATTTGTTATTTCAATGGCTAAATAGTTTTACATTTTTTGTATGAGTGATTTCATCCATTTTGCTAACTTCCAGTTTGTTTTAACCTCAAAACTGGTGATTAGTTTCTTCAAACTGATGGATTTGTTTCAGCTTTTGTCTTCTCAAGATGTTAACTGATGGACTGGAGTGGTGTGGATTATTGTGATGTTTTTATCAGCTGTTTGGACTCTCATTCTGACGGCACCCATTCACTTCCATTGCTGAGACACATTTCTCCAAATCTGATGAAGAAACAAACTCAGCTTCATCACGGATGACCTGAGGATGAGCACATTATCAGCAAATGTTCAATCATGAGTGAACTATCCCTTTAAAGGTGCTCAAAAATTGGTAGAACATTTGACAGTTTTATCTTTTTTGACCAAAGTAATCAATCTCTTGATATTTTCCCCCCTCTTTAATGAAGTCATTGAAACGCTTCTGTGGATTTTTCTTTTCTTTCTCTGATGGAGCAAATGGGTATAATAAAAAAATGTCATAGTTTCTATTCACCGCTATAGAAGTTTACTCAACTATGACTTCTTCTTCTGCGAACCCCTGAAATATGAAAATAGTTTATTATGCATGTTTTCCAAACAGTGAAAGTGAAGCTAAAAACAGCTCATAATTGTGCAGACATCTGCAGGATCTCATCGAAATCCTCTTTAAATCTTACATTGCTTCTGTGAGGTCTCGAGCGCATTCAAAATGAGTTTCCAGATCTATTTTGTAGATCCACTGAAGATGAATAACACAAAGGTTTCTGTGGTGAACTCTGAGGAATTCATGAACACCAGAGTTGAGGAGCTCCTGAAGACGACTGTGAGTCAAACACTTCAGACCTCGGTCTCTGCAAGATGTATTTTTGGTGTTTTTTTCTTTGTTGGGGCAGAAAAGAGAAGCAAAGTAGAAGAGAAAAAGTAAAGTAGTGGGAATAATAAAAGAGATATTACTCCACATTTGATTTCATTCTCCTCTAAACCACTAGATGGCATGAAAACCCTGCTGAAAAACACAAAACAATATCCATCACAGAATTAGTAATGGTTTTATTTATAATGGGACTTGTATTGGTTTTAATGGAAACTGTAATGGACGTTTTGTGTGTGTGTGTGTGTGTGTGTGTGTGTGTGTGTGAGTGTGAGTGTGAGTGTGTGAGTGTGTCTCTGTGTGTGTGTGTGTGTGTGTGTGTGTGTGTCTGTGTCTGTGTCTGTGTCTGAGTGTGAGTGTGAGAACATAATATGTGATATTGAATTGTAAATGAATGAAATATGTGCATCATATGAACAACAGTGTTTAAAATGATTTAAAGTCTCTGTTTATAGTCTTAAAACAGACCCTTCATGCGGTCACACAAAACAAAAGTGCTTTTATATTCAGGACACTTCAGTGAGTTATGCTCTTAAACTAAAATTATATTGCATTATATTATATTATATTGTCATTTTTTATAGCTGTTACACAAACTATGGTTGAACAAAGTTTTTAGGGCAACTTCTCAAAATCAGACGTTGTTTTATGTGATTTTATACAATTTATAGAAAGTTGGTCAAAACATTGGCTTGTTTACATTTTTCCTGAGTTTTGTGTTTTATAATTATTTTATTGTTTATATTTAACACATATAACAGCTGAAAACTCATCTCTTTTGACACTATTTGACTTCATCCTAAACTTAAAAAAATCTATCTGTCTATCTATCTATCCGTCTATCCATCTATCTATCCATCCATCCGTCCATCCGTCTATCCATCCATCCGTCCATCCGTCCATCCATCCATCCGTCCATCCGTCTATCCATCCGTCTATCCATCTATCTATCCATCCATCCGTCCATCCGTCCATCCGTCTATCCATCCATCCGTCCATCCGTCTATCCATCCGTCTATCCATCTATCTATCCATCCATCCATCCATCCGTCCATCCGTCCATCCATCCATCCGTCCATCCGTCTATCCATCCGTCTATCCATCTATCCATCCATCCATCCATCCATCCGTCCATCCGTCTATCCATCCATCCGTCCATCCGTCTATCCATCCGTCTATCCATCTATCTATCCATCCATCCATCCGTCCATCCGTCCATCCGTCTATCCATCCATCCGTCCATCCGTCTATCCATCCGTCTATCCATCTATCTATCCATCCATCCATCCATCCATCCGTCCATCCGTCTATCCATCCATCCGTCCATCCGTCTATCCATCCGTCTATCCATCTATCTATCCATCCATCCATCCATCCATCCGTCCATCCGTCTATCCATCCATCCGTCCATCCGTCTATCCATCCGTCTATCCATCTATCTATCTATCCATCCATCCGTCCATCCGTCCATCCGTCTATCCATCCATCCGTCCATCCGTCTATCCATCCGTCTATCCATCTATCTATCCATCCATCCATCCATCCATCCGTCCATCCGTCCATCCATCCATCCGTCCATCCGTCTATCCATCCGTCTATCCATCTATCTATCCATCCATCCATCCATCCGTCCATCCGTCCATCCGTCCATCTGTCTATCCATCCGTCTATCCATCTATCTATTCATCCATCCGTCCATCCGTCCATCCATCCATCCGTCCATCCGTCTATCCATCCGTCTATCCATCCGTCTATCCATCTATCTATCCATCCATCCATCCATCCATCCATCCGTCTATCCATCCGTCCGTCCGTCCATCCATCCATCCGTCCATCCGTCTATCCATCCGTCTATCCATCCATCCATCCATCCGTCCATCCATCCATCCGTCCATCCGTCTATCCATCCGTCTATCCATCCATCCATCCATCCGTCCATCCATCCATCCGTCCATCCGTCTATCCATCCGTCTATCCATCCGTCTATCCATCTATCTATCCATCCATCCATCCGTCCATCCGTCCATCCGTCTATCCGTCTATCTATCTATCTATCTATCTATCTATCTATCTATGTATCTGTCTATCTATCTATCTATCTATGTATCTGTCTATCTATCTATCTATCTATCTATCTATCTGTCTATCTATCACCTATTTATTTATTTCATCATATTCATTTAAAATACCATAAACTTTATTAGTAATGCCATTTATTCATTTAGCAGATGCTATTATTAAAGCAGTTTAGGGGTTTTGTTTTTCTCTGGCACACTTTGTTTTCTTGTCTCTGTAACTTATGCAAATATTGTACATAACTCATATATTGCTTTCATAAAACGGTTATTCCATATACATAGCAAGGTTTAACTAAATAAAACAAAGCAAATAAAATATAATGATATTAATAAAAACATTATTCTTCAGCCAATCAATGCAGTTGTGGTTGCAACAAAGTGGTTGCCCAGCATCACAGACATAAACAAAGGTGTATTGAGCTTCGAGTGCGGCTCAACCAATCAGAATCAAAGACTAATTATTTATTTATTTATTTTTGCGTGAACAAAGCCCCCACGTTACTTCATAAAATTGGATTATTAATGTACTCAATGACATGGATTACTTGCTGTCTTACCATTCTGGACCTTGAATGTGTGAGGTGCATGGCTGACTGTAGAGGGACAGAAAGCTCTCGGATTTCATCAGAAATATCTTACTTTGCCTTCTGAAGATGAACAAAGGTCTTACAGGAGTGGAACAACACGAGGGTAAGTATCAACAGCATTTTCATCTTTGGGTGAACTATCCCTTTAAGACTCCGCCTATGGATCCAGCAGGACGTCATAGATTCACTTGCATCTAGCCAAAAACTACCCTTATGCAAATTAACCATGCTTTTATTATAGTAAAAGTGTAGTAACCATGGTTTTCGGCGTATTGACTACCATTTGCATAACCACAGTTTTACTACAAATACCATGGTTAGTGTTGCAAGACCATGGTTAATTTGTGGTTACCATGGTTTAACTATATATATAAACCATGGTTAATTTTCGTAAGGGCTATAGTTGGCAGTAGACACAGGTGAAGAAAGATACAGTATTATCTGAGAATAAAATGACCTACTTCATTAAGTATTTTAAGTATTTCAAATACAAAATACTGTCCTTTAAAGTATTTAATGACAAATTACATGGGATTTTTTATTTGTCCAGCAAAATGCAAATTACAAAATACTCAAAAGTAATTAAATACGTATTTTAAATACATTTAATTAAAATACTGCCCATCTCTATGTCCATATATAGCCTGTACAAACATAAATACACAGACAAACACTTCCGGAAGAGGGCTGGCCTGCGTTCAGTGCCGACAAAACGGTGCAAAACGTTTATTAAACAGAAACGGAGGTGTGTTGAACACTGTCCTGATGAAGCAAGAGTTGCAGCTATGGCCACATTCTTTCTGTTCTTTCTGAAGAATTTTCAGAGCCTGATGAAATCAGTATAAATGTGTGTTTAATACTGCAAAATACGCTCGATGTTACAGTCACTGCCGTCCAGAATAAAGAGAACATCCCAATCAAGTGAAGGGATTTGTGGAAACTGTGGTTCCTAATTATTGTGATCCAACATTTGCCTCACATTTCAGGTGAAGGATAATCCACTTCTTACCTCCGAGACTGTGTTATGATCTATATGACCTTATTATTTTTATTGTGAGTATTAGGCTTATCATTATTGCTGATCACTGTTGTTGTGCTATGATATTGTAATATTTACCATTATATAATCAGAGGAGCATAGAAAAGTTTATGAAAGTGTCACTCCACAATACAATACCAAAATATATAAATATGTATAGTATTTTTATGTTACATTAATCAGTGTCTAGCACAGCTTCCTAAGAAAAGGATATGGACCAGAAGACATTGCAATCACTACGTGATATTTAGATCCAGATCTATACTTGTGCTCTTATTATTTCAGTTATTTTGCCTTTAATGTAAATAAACATGTGCAAACAATATACTTGCTCTTGTGAATTTATTTAGATGTTACAAATTCATCATCATCATGTTGATATGCTATGTTACTATATGACAAACATGTCTTTTAATATCTTCAATTGGTGTATATACCGAGCTGCAGCGGACACATATTAAATGACTTCACTTTGACCTATTTTGCAAGCTGACTCTTTAATACCGCGTGGTTTATACACGTTTCTGCTGAGTGGGCACATTTCTGACACACCCACCAAACAAGAGAAAACAAATCTCAAACCCCCGTTGCACACCGTTTCCAGGAAACATGTCGTTCAACCCGGAAAACATAGCAACACGTGGCACACCTGTGTGAGCCTGAACGTGCCTCAGGTAAACGTGGGTGGAGCACATCTCTCGGTGAATCAATGTTACATGTGAAAGTAAAACTAAACACAGTGCATTGTTCATTTTAAATTCTACATTAAATTTGCACAAGGAAAATGAGTTGCCAAATTTTTATTAGAAAAAACAAAGAACAGACCAGAACTGTATGTGTGAATTCAGAAGAACTGAAGAACATGACTGTTAAAGAGTTCAGAAGAAGATTCTGTCCTGAAGATGACTGTAAGTCGAATCATTTCTAAGGTCATGGTCATGTATGGTTGTGTAACTCATTTAAAAATACCATTATGTGAAAATGAAATAAACACCAGGAAAAACTGCATAAACATTTAAATGTCGAGCTATGAGATGTTTGAAAATAAATATAACATCTGGTGGATGTACCCTATGAACATTAACCATTATTTTAGTGTTAACCTGACATAGTTAAAGTATGCTAATTACTGAAAACCCTCTTAATGATGAAATGATAGATCTTCACCTCTTAAAGAGGTTGATACATTAATGTTTGCTGTTTCTTATGTTTCCATTGATGTTGTTTTTCATAGTGGACATCTGCAGATATATCTTCGAGGGCAGACAACTGAAGGATAATTCTACACTTGGTTTTTATGGCATAAAAGACTGTTCTACTATTCATATGACTGTACGCCTATGTGGAGGAGGTATGTAACAAGAGTGTTTAAGCACAAAACACTTGTTTTCTCTAGCAGTGCTTTATATTCATGACACTTCAGTGAATTCTGCTCTTAAACTAAAATTGTATTATATGTAAAATTATATGTATGTTGTATTATTAGTTTGATTAGCACAAAAACATTGTGTAGATAGTTCATGGAGTATTTGCTCTTAAACATTTTAGATGGATGTTCATTTTTTGTAATTTTTTTTGTTTCAAAACGTTCAACATTCAAAGTAACATTCCCTTAATGTTTGTAAAATGATAATATGGAACATTCCCTTAATGCTTTGCTAACCATGACATAAAAAAGAAAAACATGTTTTGAAAGTTCTAAAAACATTAATAAATAATGTTCTTAATGAGAATGCAAGTCAGAACATATTTTTGTTAGCTGGGTTTTTTAGTTTTTAAGGCAACTTCTCAAAATCAGGTTGTGTTATCATATGTTTTACTCTATATGTGATTATATACAGTTTATATGCTGCTCAAAACATTGTTTGTTGACATTTTTACTGAGTTTTGTGTTTTATAATTGTTTAAATGTTGCAGACAGTTTACCACATACAGTGTGACAACATGTCTGCTATACGCTGTTTGTCCAGGGACATTTCTCTTTTTTCCTGAGCCATAACAAGTCTTGTCATGACACAAAGGGACCCAGAGGCAAAAGGCAAGTCAAAACAGAGAATCTTTAATTTCCAAAAACGAACTCAGGCAGTCTGTTGTTCGCTAGCCAGAAAGGCATACGCAGAACGAAAAAAAAAACAAACAGAAAAACTACTGTAGATCACAGTAGCAGACTTGACTTGAGCGAGGGGATGTGCGGTCCCGGCCGGAGTGGCGAGCAGCAACTTCCACAGAAGGCAGTACAGTCCGGAGGACAGCGCCCAGAGGCAAACGGACCACTGGCAGCCGACAACTGGGAGACTGTGCAGAGATAACGTCAGACACTCGACAGGACTCGACAGGACTCGACTAGACTAGACAAAACAGTCTTTGACAAAAACACAGAGTTCTGGCAATAGAACAAAAGGAGAGCTGGCAGAATGGCTGCAAAGCATAATAATCTGACAAAGTAGTCTAGAAACACACAGGGAGAAATAGAGGAACAAATCAGCGTCAGAAGGAAACAGGTGCCGTCCCAATCAGCGCGAGCGCTGATTGTGAACGCGAACATCTGAGTCTAAGAGGCAGAGCAAGAAATAGAAAGGAAAAGAAAGGTGAGAGGAAGAAGACTGGTGAGAGCGAAGGAAGTCCTCGATGAGCGAGCGGTCCAGAATGTCCCGAGCCGGGACCCAGCTTCTCTCCTCCAGGCCGTACCCCTCCCAATCAACAAGGTACTGAAAACCCCTTCCCCGAGGGCGGGTGGCCAACAATTTCTTGACCCTATACACCGGGGGGCCCTCGACCAGAACAGGGTGGGAGGGTGGGGAAAGGCGGGAGGGCGGGCGAATAACGGGTTTAATACACGAGACGTGGAAGACTGGGTGAACCCGCTGTAAATAGTGAGGTAGTTTAAGTCGTACCGCCATCGGACTAAGGACCTTGACTGTGGAAAAAGGGCCAATAAACTTGGGTGCTAACATTCGCGACGGAGACTAAAGGGGTAGGTTACGAGTGGACAACCACACTCTCTGGCCACAAATATATCTAGGGGCTTTAGAACGATGGAGATTCGCTGCCCGACAAACGCGTTCTCTAGTCTTACACAATGTCATCCGTACCCTCTTCCAAGAAAGCTGGCAGCGCTTAATAAGGGATTGGACAGAAGGGACAGAGATCTCCGATTCCTGCGCAGAGAATAGCGGCGGCTGGTAACCTAGACAACAGTGAAACTGAGATATCCCGGTGGATGACGACGCAGCGAATTATAGGCGTATTTGGCCCAACCCAGCTGCTCACACCAGGAAGAGGAGTTGTGAGCAGCTAGAGTACGGAGCAAACGCCCGAGGATCTGATTGACGCGTTCGGCTTGTCCATTAGTCTGTGGGTGGAATCCCGACGACAGACTGACCGTAGCTCCGATCTGTCGACAGAACTCCCTCCAGAACTGAGAGACAAATTGAGGCCCTCTATCTGAGAAAATGTCAGTGGGTAGCCAATGGACCCTAAAAACGTGATCGAATACCGCTAGGGCCGTCTCCTTGGCCGCAGGGAACTTGGGAAGGGGGATAAAACGGGCCGCCTTAGAGAAGCGATCAACGACTGTAAAAACTACCAAATTTCCTGCGGAGGGAGGCAAACCCGTAACGAAATCCATAGCGATGTGCGACCAAGGGCCAGACGGAATAGGGAGAGGACGAAGCAACCCAGCAGGGGGAGAATTACTAGACTTGACTGGGCGCAGACAGGACAAGAGATAACAAAACGGCGAACGCCACGGGCCAAGGCCGGCCACCAGAACCACTGACGGACGGTGGCCAGAGTGCCCCTAATACCGGGTTGCGCAACGAGCTTGGAGGCGTGACTCCAGCGGAGAACAGCGGGATGAACGGACCTGAGGACAAATAGTCTACCAGCGGGACACTCTCGAGGAATTGTGACACAAGTGAGAGCTCTCTTAACCTGCCATTCGATTCCCCAGACCACAGTCCCTACCACAAGTCCATCGGGCAGAATAGTCTCTGTGGCAGAGCCGTCCTCAGAAGAATCGAACTGCCGAGAAAGCGCATCAGGCTTGGTATTCTTTGAGCCGGGTCTGTAAGAAATGGTAAAGTCAAACTGCCCAAAGAACAAAGCCCATCGTGCCTGTCTAGCATTTAATCTTTTAGCCGAACGAATGTGCGTTAAATTTCGGTGATCAGTCCAAACAATGAACGGCTGGGCTGCCCCCTCTAACCAATGATGCCACTCGCCTAATGCCAACCGAATGGCTAGTAGTTCACGGTTACCCACATCGTAGTTGCGTTCTGCCGGTGCGAGACGATGAGAGAAAAAAGTGCACGGGTGAACTCGGTCGTCTTGTGATGTGCGCTGCGAAAGCACTGCTTCCACTCCTATGTTAGATGCGTCAACCTCTAAGGGGGAAGTCGTGGCCTTTTTTTTTAAATAGAATAGGTAAGTGTTAGTATTAGTTGGTCAGGTGCTGGCGAAAAAGATGTGTCTTTAGATGTTTTTTGAAAATGGCTAAAGACTCAGCTGTTCGAATTGAGATCGGGAGGTCATTCCACCAGCTGGGCACAGTCCAGGAAAAGGTCCGTGAGAGTGATTTGGTACCTCTTTGGGATGGCACCACAAGGCGTCGTTCACTTGCAGAACGCAAGCTTCTGGAGGGCGCATAATTTTGAACTAGAAAGTTTAAGGTATATTGGTGCAGCGCCAGTTGTGGTTTTGTAGGCAAGCATCAGTACCTTGAATTTGATGCGGGCGGCTATTGGTAGCCAGTGTAACCTGATGAAGAGAGGGGTAACGTGAGCTTTTTTCGGCTCATTAAAGACCACTCTGGCTACTGCATTCTGGATCAGTTGCAAAGGCTTGATAGTACATGCGGGAAGACCCGCCAAGAGAGCATTACAATAGTCCAGTCTGGAGAGAACAAGAGCTTGGACAAGGAGTTGTGCGGCTTGCTCTGACAGGAAGGGCCTAATCTTCCTAATGTTGTATAAGGCAAATCTGCAGGACCGGGCTGTTGTAGCAATATGGTCTGTGAAGCTTAACTGATCATCGATCACAACTCCAAGGTTCCTGGCTGTCCTTGAAGGAGTTACGGTTGACGAACCCAGCTGTATAGAGAAGTTGTGGTGAAGTGATGGGTTGGCTGGGACCACGAGCAGTTCTGTCTTAGCAAGATTGAGCTGAAGGTGATGGTCCATCATCCAGCTAAAAATGTCACTCAGACAGGCTGCAATGCGAGCAGTTACCGTCAGATCCTCTGGTTGGAATGAGAAGTAGAGTTGAGTGTCATCAGCATAGCAGTGGTAAAAAAACCATTCTTCTGAATAACTGATCCTAATGACGACATGTAGATGGAGAAGAGAAGTGGTCCAAGCACTGAGCCTTGAGGAACTCCAGTAGCAAGAAGTTGTGACTTTGAAACCTTACCCCTCCAAGACACCCTGAAGGACCTATCGGAGAGGTAAGACTCGGACCACAGGAGGGCGGTTCCTGAGATGCCCATCTTTCTGAGGGTGGACAGGAGGATCTGGTGGTTAACTGTGTCAAAAGCAGCAGACAGATCCAGCAAGATGAGTACAGAGGATTTGGAAGCTGCTCTTGCCAGTCTCAGGGCCTCTGCAACCGAGAGTAGGGCAGTCTCAGTTGAGTGGCCGCTTCAGATTGGTTGTTGTCCAGAAGGTTGTTCTGTGCAAGAAACAAAGAGATTTGATTGAACACAACTCGCTCAAGTGTCTTTGCAATGAATGGAAGAAGGGATACCGGTCTGTAGTTTTCTAAAGCCCCATTCACACTGCACGTTGGTCCCGGAAAATTGCCAGAAAATTGCCGGAGTGCCTTCTGTGTGAACGCAAACACGTCCCGGGATTAATTCCGGGATTGATCCCGGGTTGGGACCTAGTAACATTGCCGGGTTCAGTCCCGGAACGAGCACTGTGTGAACAAAAGCCGGATCAATGCCGTAAAGGGTGCGTCGTAGTGATGACGCACTTTATCGTTCGGCTGTTTTACCGGGTGTTTTGAAGGCAGATCAACGTTCACATGACGAAAAATATGTAAACTGGAAAGAAGCAGCGATCAGTGAGCTCCTCACTATCCGCGCTGAAGCTGAAATCATTCTCCAGTTTAGTGAAATGGTGAGCACGCATTATACACGTCACATGAAAGGTCACGTGTCTTTACGGGATCTTTACGGGTTGTGTGTGAATGCACGCACATATTCCGGAAAATCACTGGCAGTGTGAATGCAGCAAATCTGACGATCCGGCAACAAATGCCGGAACACATTACCCGTGTATTTTCCGGAATCTCTGTGTGAAAGGGGCTTTAGAGTGCTGGATTTAGAGAGGGTTTTTTAAGCAGTGGGCTTACCTGAGCCTGCTTAAATGCTGAGGGAAATGTACCAGTGTGAAGCGAGGTGTTGATAATGTGAGTAAGCGCAGGTATGACTGAAGAAGGAATGGCTTGAAGAAGGTGAGTGGGGATAGGATCTAGCGGACAAGTAATGGGATGATTGGAAAGGATGAGTTTGGAAACCTCCGTCTCCGAGAGAGGAGAAAAGGAGGTGAGAGATTGTGTATTTGTCGTTATGAAGTTATTATTAGTATGTTGTGTGAGGAATTGGTCACTGATGGTTCTTGTTTTATTTGTGAAGAAAACTGCAAAGTCATCAGCTGTAAAAGTTGATGAAGGAGGAGGGGGAGGAGGACAGAGAAGAGAAGAGAACGTTTTGAAGAGTGTGCGAGAGTCGGAACAGTTGTTAATTTTGTTGTGGTAGTATGTCGTTTTAGCAGTGGAGACATTTGCAGAGAAGGAAGAAAGGTGTGACTGATACACACTAAGGTCAGTAGAGTTTTTGGATTTGTGCCATTTCCTCTTAGCAAACCGAAACTGGGAACTCCCGCGATATGCATGAGAACAAACGCGACTTGAGCACGCGTTTACCATGGTAAAACACAGTATGCAAAACAATGTTTCCTAGCAGCGACAACTGCGCTGTAATCTAATGACAAAACAAGACAAAACACTTACAATCTGCTGTTCTCTTCTGCTGTTTGACTGCTTCTTCTCTCTACCGAAAAACTACCGAATTTCCTGCGGAGGGAGGCAAACCCGTTAACAAAATCCATAGCGATGTGCGACCAAGGGCCAGACGGAATAGGGAGAGGACGAAGCAACCCAGCAGGGGGAGAATTACTAGACTTGGACTGGGCGCAGACAGGACAAGAGATAACAAAACGGCGAACGCCACGGGCCAAGGCCGGCCACCAGAACCACTGACAGACGGTGGCCAGCGAAGGAACGCATTCAAGCTAGATCGTCGCAGCATCAGCAGTGAAGAGAGTGCTGGACTTTCGGTTTGCCCCGCCACTCACTTGAAGATGTTCAGGCAAAAAGAAACACCCATAGGCTACTACGCAGCAATCATCGTTAATTACAGATATGTGGCAAAACATCTCTGGAGAGAACCTCAGATTATTAAATTCGAAAATTCTTTCCATATTTGGATCAACATAGGCTACATTTGTGAACGCACACTTTCTGCAGTGTCACGCGTCCGTGCGCATCTTACAGACTGCAACTTACAATCACAACTTCATTGTGCTGTTACTCCTTTCGAGCAGAATTTCACAAAATTGGTCAGCTCCCGACAGCATCAGGTCATTATTAATGGTGAGTAGAATTATTTACCCTCAGATTCCAGATTTTCAAATAGTTGTATCTCAGACAAATATTGTCCTATCATAACAAACCATACATCAATGGAAAGATTATTTATTCATGATGTATAAATCTCAATTTCGGAAAATTGACACTTAAGACTGGTTTTGTGGTCCAGGGTCACAGATATCTTTTAACTTCTGAAAGATCTTTTTGTTGTTGTTTCACATCATTACTCACAGGTCGACCTCCACCTGAAGATGAAGATGAAGATAAAGGAATGCTCAGGACTGTATCTATGGAAGTATTAGCTGAAATGCAGCAGATTGAACCAGAACCCAAAAGATAATGTTGCATGATGTAGTTCAGTGCAGCCTCATGTAAATCCACATACATATATTCATACTGTGAGCAGCATAATATCATTTAAATGTACTACCATAAAATACACTATCACATATTCTCTTCTGATTTCAGCCTTTAAAGTAAAATATTTCATGACACAAGTTAATTTATAATGGACATCTTAAAAATAGAAAAAAGTAGGTCACAACGAATGACTCAACCGTACCAAAAAAACAGCATGTAAAGAGTCATCAGTTATCTGAGTATCTACCCTTCAGTGCAGAATAAAGAGCACAGATTCACACTTGAGTCTCTGCAGAAGATCTCAGTGATGACTCAAACCTCTATTACTAGCATTCCTCATGTTAATGCCTCTAAGATGAATCACTTCTTGTGCTCTATAGTTGTCACTTTAGATAAAAGCGTCTGCTAAAAGAATGAAAGTAAATGTAAATTTAGTACAGAATAGCATTGCAGTAGAGAACTTGGTCACACTAGACATTCTACTGACTTAAACTACAAGTCAACTCATATTAGTAGACTGGTTAGGATAGGTTTAGTAGAAGACATTACTTTACAGTCAGTAGAAACTCCATCAAAATAAAGTGTCAGCAGATATTAAGCAGACAGTCACTAATAACGACTGCTAATTGACATGAGTGGCTTCTAGTTAGTGGAGTTACTGTTATTTCAGAGGTGAAGCCAGTTAATACTTTATTATGAAAGATTATGAAGACAAACATTGTGCTTTTTTATAAAAACATGCACCGATGGGTCGATATCAGTAAGAGCAGGAACATTTCTATTTTTCATATGTGCACAAGGTGTCCATTATAAACTCGTGTCACAAAATATTTTATTTTAAGTGGCTAAGAAAGAACATAATATATGATACTGAATTTGATGGTAGTAAATTTGAACAAAGTATGAAAAATAGTGTTTAAGGCGTCTTAAAACTGTCCCTTTATGTTGTCATAAAATAAAGTGCCTTATAATAAAGTGTTTATTGGTATAGGGACAGTTGTAGGGAGTGCTTTATTGTCCCAATAAGGCAGCATACATTTAATAATTTTTATAAAAATGTGATTTACACGCATACAGTTTTATAATGTACTGCAATAATGAGGTGCAAATATCTGCCACTGTTTGCACTAAATATAAACAGCATATAACTACATAAACTTATTGCAAGGAAAATTCTGCTATTTCTACATAGTGTACATAGAATCTATCATTTGCAAATTGCACATAGCATATAATGATAATAATAATATAATAAACTTTATTTTCTATAGCGCCTTTAAATGAAGATCTCAAAGCGCTTTACAACAACAAATAAAACCATACACAATAACAATCAAAACACTACAAATAAAACAATATAAAAATAATACAAATGTTTAATTAAAAGCTACCCTAAAAAAAATAGTTTTAAGGCGAGATTTAAAAGTGCTAAGAGTTTCAGCTTGCCTTATCTCAATCGGTAAAGAATTCCACAGTTTTGGAGCTAAAGAAGAAAAAGCCCTATCGCCCATCGATCTTAAACGGGTTAAAGGAACAGTTAGAAGACCAGTTTCAGATGAGCGAGTATAAGGAATTAAAAGCTCAGACAGATATTGAGGTGCCAACCCATGTAAAGCCTTGTAAGTAAGCATCAAAATTTTAAAATCAACCCTAAAACTAACATGAAGCCAATGCAAAGACTCCAAGCCCGGTGTAATATGATCTCTCATCCTAGTTCTTGTAAGGATTCTAGCAGCCGAGTTTTGCACTACCTGCAATTTGTTCAGGGTAGCTTTTGACGCCCCAGCCAACAAGGCATTACAATAATCAATCCGGGTAAACACAAGTGTTAATCAACCTCTCAGCAACAGGAAAGGACAGCATTGGACGTAGTCTGGCAATATTTCTAAGATGAAAAAAAGATGTTTTAACAGTGCCTTGAATATGTGGCTCAAAAGTTAGATTGGAGTTGAAAATAACCCCCAAATTCTTTAGTTTTGATTTAAACTCCATATCACAAAACAATACTGCTATTTTCACTTGGTGTAAATACCATCCTTGCATCATATCGTATTATTTGATGCAATAAAATAACTACAATATAATTATATTTGTGATGGAACAATGTTTTAGGGCTACTTCTCAAAATCAGACTTATGTGTTTTACTCTATATGTGATTTTATACAGTTTATGGGATGTTGGTCAAAACTTTGGCTTGTTTACATTTTTCCTGAGTTTTGTGTTTTATAATTATAGGCTTACTTTATATTTACTACATACAGTATAGTGTGACAGCATGCTGCTGTGAGACATATGCTGTGTATTTGTAGTGTTCCTGTGGCTCAGTGGTAGAGCATTGTGTTAGCAGCGCAAAGGTTGTGGGTTCGATTCCCAGGGAACACACATACTGATAAAACATGTATAATGCACTGTAAGTCGCTTTGGATAAAAGCATCTGCTAAATATGTAAATGTAAATATTTGTTCAGTGAGATGTATACATTCATATTTCCTGAGCAATAACAGAACGATGTTCAAAAGATTGGTTTGTGATGAAAACTTCACATTTATATATATATATATATATATTGACAGAAATGATCCCTTGTCATTACACTGAATAAAAATGACAAAGCTTTGAGCGTATACACACCTTGTGTGTTGTGTTTTCAGGAGTATAACTAAAATTAATTGTATTATTAATCAACAAATTAATCAGCAGTGTTGCTAACTGGAACATTTCTGTGTTTTTCATGATGTCCTTTTTATCTATTTATGATTATTATTATTATTTATCATCATATAGTCCATTTAAAAGATCATAAGCTTTATTACTGCCATTTATTAATTTAGCAGATGCTTTTATCCAAAGCAACTTACTGTGGGGTTTTGGTTTTCTCTGGCACGCTGTTTTATTACTTAATATGGAAATATTGTACATAACATAGCCTAGTGTACATAAATGCTATCATTTATTAAATCACATATGCACTTTTATCGACTGTTTTTTATTATTGTGATTTTTTTCCACTTTCCTTGTCCTTTGATGGCTAGATTGTTATAAAGTTGTTTTTTTTCATCCATTTTTCTTTCTTCTATTTGCTGTAACATCAATAACCATAAAACTAGAGAGAATAGAGAGGACAGAAATAGGCCTAAACATAGAAATGTATATCACTAAACAATATTTGTAGTGCCAAGATTGTAGAAATATTATGCATAATATTAATTTTAAAATAGTTTATTTTGGTTTTTCACTCGAAAACATTTTTTCCAAATGAAAATATTATAATCTGACTAATAACGTGACGTTCGGTCGGAAAGGCGGAGCTACGTGATCACGTGACTGGACGCTGCAGGAAGTTTTCGACGCAGCTGATTAATATTCATGAGCTCGCCTCCGCCATAGTAGTCAGTGAAGCGAGCAGCGTGATTGATCTCCATGGCTGCTCTTTTAGCTTTAAAATGCGGCGATATCTTCGAGTCTGGTTCGTCTGCACGCTGTTGGTCTTCTGCTCGCTGCTCTATATATTTAATCAGCTCGTGTCTTCTCTGGAGCGCGCGGATCATCAGGAGCGAGCGCCGCGGACACGCGCAGCGGATCCAGGCCTGAGTGAACGCGCGCAGGATGACAGGTAAATAAACAAAACCACACACAACATGTTCAGAATCAACAACACATACAAACATCTTCACGACGACACAAAACTGAGCTTATAAACACTGGACTCATGATGTGACCGCTTTAAACCAGCTTTAATGACTGGACAGGTGTTATAAATAACCCAATCTTAACCAGTGCTGCCACTTTTGAGTAGTATGACACGGCTGATACTCATATAAGGCTGTTGTGTTAATTTAACAGTTGTTTTGGGTGGTTTTCTGGTCATTTAACCTTTATAATTTGGTCACGCTAACGCTGCTAACATCGAATTAATATTCATAAGCTTCCTTCGTAGTAGTAGCCGTTAATTCGCCCGCTGACTAGCGCCCGCCTTCCGGTCTGCCTCTCAGCCAATCAGCGAGGCCTGCTGTGCGAACGTCAGGTTACGTAATTAATATTCATGATCTTGAGTTCAATTTAGCAGATGACAAAGGTTTGTATTTTATTGTTATTGTCCTGTTATTGTGTTCACCGCTGAAGGAGTGATTTTTACCTTTTTGTTGTTAAAGTTTTTTTCTCAATAATTCAGATGCAAAAAAAACAGCTGTGTATTTAATTTTCATGAATAAGAACCCAATTCACATTAATTGTAAATACTGTGCCAATTGAAAATATTATTTTCTTTTGAACATTTATTTTGATATAATTGTATTATTACTACTATTTTATATATATTTATTCATTATTTATATTTTTTATTTGTTTTTCTCTAAGCTCTTCCTCAGACACCAGTTTGAAAACCCCTGTATTATTGCATATTTTTATATATCTATTATATATTTATTTATCTGGATGAAAAAGGCTCATTCTTCTTACACAGACCTGGGCGTCAGGTTACAGATTAATCATTGTATGATTCAAACACAGTTTATTTTAATCTCATTTTAACTGTTCACTAATTTATTATAATTTAAATAATGAGATTGTATTATTTATTTAATTTATTTTTATATATATTTTATATATATTATATATATATATATATATATATATATATATATATATATATATATATATATATATTTATTTATTTATTTATTTATTTATTTTACATTTTTATATATTTACTTCTATTTTATTTATTATTATTTTAACTTTTATATTTTATATAAAAAAGATTTAAAAAATAATAATAATAATAAAAAAAAAAAAAAATAATAATAATAATATATATATATATATATATATATTATTATTATTTTTTATTATTATTATTAATTTTTTTTTAAATCTTTTTTATTATTATTATTATTATTTTTTTTTATTATTATTATTATTATTTTTTTTAAATCTTTTTTTTATTATTATTATTTTTTTTAATCTTTTTTTTTTTTTTATTATTATTATTATTATTATTTTTATTTATTTTATTATTATTTTTTTAAAATCTTTTTTTTTATTATTATTTTATTTATTTTTTTTATATTTTTTTTTTATTATTATTATTTTTTTTTAATCTTTTATTATTATTATTATTTTTTTACATTGTGAATGTAAAAGCTTGCTACACAGACCTGTGCGTCACAGCTGTTTCGGGGTGTCTCTGACTGTGACCCCGCTGATCCTGAGCTAAAGCTGGTGTGTGTGTGTTGATCTAGAGCCTGTGTGTCTTCTGTCAGGTGTAACTCAGGCTCTGTCACTCTTTGGGAACCGTATCGGAGAATCAGCGACGCTGTGAGCCCAAACAACTGCGTTACAGACTCGGCTCTTAGGTACAGACCTCCGGCTCTAGATCTAGATTCATCTGTCTGTGCGGTTTAATGTTTAGCTGCTGAACTCGTGCTTTTATTATGATATATAACATCTGCGTCTGGCTGTCGTGCTGGATGGAGTTTGCAGAAGCAGCTGCTGTAACGCTGTTATTAATCACTGTCTCTGTGTCTCGTTCAGGTCCGCTCCTCATGATCCGAGGCGTGTGGAGCCGGTCGAGCTGGCGGTGGTGGCCTGCGGCTCCAGACTGGAGGAGACGCTCATCATGATGAAATCTGCCGTCCTCTTCAGCCGAAGACATTTGCACTTTCACATTTTCACAGAAGACGACCTCCATGCCGGCTTCAGACAGGCGGTGAGCCCAAATATATTCAACATTTACTGTTTATTCATGGCAACATAAAAATTAAGCAACACTGTAAATATTTAGATGCTGTTGATATTAATAAAGGGTACATTTTATATATAATGCACTTCTCTCATACTCAAAGTGCTGTACAAATCATTAAATAGACATAAAATGCACAATAAAATATGCAAAACAATAAATACAGTAAACCAGAGAGTAAATAACTCAACACATGTTTTATTATGCAAATAAGAGACTTGAGTTTTGTATGAGAGCATTAACAGAGATGTTTTTGTGATTTAAAGTTTAATGACAAAACACTTAATGTTCACAGATAGGCTTTTAAAATGATTTAGGAACAATTTTAGCAGGTAGATATTGCTATTTTACTAATGCATGCAAATAGAAATGATCAAATATACTACTTGTGTTCATTTTATGGAAAACATGGCTTGATTATTTTAATTTATTATTTTATCTCACTATATTTTACTTCTTGTGCTTAAAAATGTCAGCGCAAAAACATACGCAGCTAACAGAGAACGTTCTGACAAAGTTATGAACAAAACTGTTATTCCAGTAATATTAATAGACAGCTTGTTCGAGGTTATCTGGTCTTTAATGTTCTCAAAACGCTTGCACAAAACATTATGTATACTTAAATCATGGAACAGCTTTAAAAAAGATTCTCTGATGTGTTTAAATGTAACAACTTGTTTTAGAACGTTCAAAAGTAACATTTCCGTAACGTTTGCACAATGATGAAACGGAATGTTCATGTAACGTTCAAATAACCACAAAAAACATAAAGAACTGGATGTTTTGAATGCTCAGAGAGATTCAGAAGCAACATGTTCATAATTTAAAGCAAAACTGTAACATGTTTTTGTTAGTTGAGTAGCTCAGGATATACAGTGCATATCGTTGAATCTTAATATTTTCTCCTAATCTGAGAGAAACAGCACACGTTCAGCTTCATGCAATCCCGTCTGTCTCGTGCAGCTGGAGTCGTGGCCGCACAGATTTCACTCCACGCTCAACTACAGCATTTATCCCATAAGCTTCCCCGGCGATAACACCAGAGAGTGGAAGAGACTCTTCAAACCCTGCGCTTCACAGAGACTGTTCCTCCCCGTGAGTATCTGACCCCGGCCAGAGACGCCGTGATGCACCGTAGACCTGTTTAGCACAGCCTTCTGCAATATATATTTAACTCATGCAACATAAAATAAGAAGAAAAAGATGTCTAATCACACAGTGACAGACACAGGAATGTTTCTATTCAGTAAATCTGCCTGAATTCAGATGATTTAAGCAGATTTTTTCCTATACTTTAAGCTCTGAGTTCATTTTGAGCACTATATATAAATTATTATTTACCTGTAAATGTGAATAACTCACCCTGATCATCATTTTATAATATATAGCTGTTATTAACTGAATTACTCAATGCAGTACTCATGATATATATCATATTTTTAATATTCATGTTATTATCTACGTATATAGCTGTTATTAACTGAATTACTCAATGCAGTACTCATGATATATATCATATTTTTAATATTCATGTTATTATCTACGTATATAGCTGTTATTAACTGAATTACTCAATGCAGCACTCATGATATATATCATATTTTTAATATTCATGTTATTATCTACGTATATAGCTGTTATTAACTGAATTACTCAATGCAGTACTCATGATATATATCATATTATTAATATTCATGTTATCTACGTATATAGCTGTTATTAACTGAATTACTCAGTGCAGTACTCATGATATATATCATATTTTTAATATTCATGTTATTATCTACGTATATAGCTGTTATTAACTGAATTACTCAATGCAGTACTCATGATATATATCATATTTTTAATATTCATGTTATTATCTACGTATATAGCTGTTATTAACTGAATTACTCAGTGCAGTACTCATGATATATATCATATTTTTAATATTCATGTTATTATCTACGTATATAGCTGTTATTAACTGAATTACTCAGTGCAGTACTCATGATATATATCATATTTTTAATATTCATGTTATTATCTACGTATATAGCTGTTATTAACTGAATTACTCAGTGCAGTACTCATGATATATATCATATTTTTAATATTCATGTTATTATCTACGTATATAGCTGTTATTAACTGAATTACTCAGTGCAGTACTCATGATATATATCATATTTTTAATATTCATGTTATTATCTACGTATATAGCTGTTATTAACTGAATTACTCAGTGCAGTACTCATGATATATATCATATTTTTAATATTCTTGTTATTATCTACGTATATAGCTGTTATTAACTGAATTACTCAGTGCAGTACTCATGATATATATCATATTTTTAATATTCATGTTATTATCTACGTATATAGCTGTTATTAACTGAATTACTCAATGCAGTACTCATGATATATATCATATTTTTAATATTCATGTTATTATCTACGTATATAGCTGTTATTAACTGAATTACTCAATGCAGTACTCATGATATATATCATATTTTTAATATTCATGTTATCTACGTATATAGCTGTTATTAACTGAATTACTCAGTGCAGTACTCATGATATATATCATATTTTTATTAATATAGATGATATACAGTATACCCTGAACTAGGGTTGTGACGGTGAGGAAATTTTCCCACCGGTTAATCGACGTGTGACAACACCGATAATACCGGTATCACCGTGGTGGGGGGTCGTTTGAGTTTTCCCTCTTTTCCTAGCTTTCCTTCGTTTTAAATAGCCTGTAAGCGCCATGCACCTGTTACTTTCACTTTTAAATTCACGGCAATTCGGCGTCAAGCAGTTGTTTGTTTTTAGTTCGTTTGAGTTTTCCCACTTTTCCTCACGTTCCTTTGCTTAAATAGCTTATAAAAGCCCCGTGCGCGTTTTACTTTCATTTTTAAATTAGCGGCAATTCTGCATCAATTGCTTGAATGCAATTCAAGCAACAACAAAATACAACGTAGAACAAATAACTTTTATTAACAAAACGAATAAAAATACACCATGCTATATGCCTAATATAAAATAACAAATAACTTATAAAGTTTAAATAGGTATACAAAACTAAAAATCAGTAAAGAATGAGGAACAGATAATTATGAAATGTAGAACATTTATTAGCAAAACGAATAAGAAAGTTTGGAGGCACGGATGGCATACACCTTTATGTAAAATAATAGGGGGAAATATGCACAGTTTAAATAAAATAAAAATCAGCATACTGTGGAACCAAATAAATGAGAAACGAATGTTTTAAAAAACTTCCATTATCACTTAGATCAGTGGTTCTAACAAATCCGTCACGAATCCAGATGCGCTCCACCATGCTGAATGTTACAGTCTGTGCTGAACACAATTAAAAAATAACTTTCAGTTTTACAGTTCATTTTAGTTTTTACATTAATTAAAAAATTTACTAAACAAATATAAGCTATAATGTTATGTAAAATAATTTAGTTTTTCATATATTATTTTCAGACATGAGCAGATCTATGTACTCACGTAATTAATGTTACGCATTTAACGAACACTTACAAGCGCGCACTTTGGCAGAATTCAATTCAAATAGTCATCAGCAGCCATTCTGTAAAACTGAGCATCAGAATGAACAAATTTGTTAAGGGAGAAAACGAAATGTGGTAAATGCCAGCGAAGGAACGCATTCAAACAAGAATAGCATCATCATCAGTAGTGAAGAGAGTGCTGGACTCTCGGTTCGCCCCGCGCCACTCACTTGAAGATGTTCAGGTAAAAAGAAACACCCAGCAATCATCCTTAATTACAGACATGTGGCAAAACATCTCTAGAGAGAACCTCAGATTATTAAACTCGAAAATGCTTTCCATATTTGGATCAACATAGGCTTCATTTGTGAACGCACACTTTCTGCAGTGTCGCGCGTCAAGTCACGCTTCCGTGCGCGTCTTACAGACTGCAACGTCATTGTGCTGTTACTCCTTTCCAGCAGAATTTTACAAAATTGGTCAGCTCCCGACAGCATCAGGTGTTTTATTAATGGTGAGTAGAATTATTTATTTATTTACTTATTTATTTCAATAAATGTAATCATTTAGATATCAGAATATTTAGGCTATAAATAATATTATAAATCTGGTTGGTTTGTATTGATGACGTAATGTGTAAATGACATGCGTGCAGCTAGTGATACTTGCGCTTGGACCATAGTGCGGCCCGGTGGAAAAAACGGTTGAGAACCACTGACTTAGATTAATGGCAGAAGTCAACAGGCTTTTCAAAATCCAAAATATTTTTAAAACAGGCACTTTTACATTTCGTTTTGAAACTCTTCTTTCATCGTCTTGTCTGTCTCACCTCACTCTTCTCGTCAGTTAGCTCGACTCACTCTCCTCACGTGTGATAAATGAAATCTGATCTGAGATGCGCGACTGTCGTTCGTTCGGTGTGCTGCATTCAGCAGCCGCGTTCAGTTTTAATTGTAGTGTCCTCTAACTGAACTAAATTATTTTTATTACTATAAAAAAAATCAAAATGACGGTGTGGGACGGTGCAAGTGACGTAAACGGTGTTGCAGCTTAACACCGGTATCACCGCCAACACCGTCTATCGCGGCAAGCCTACCCTGAACACTTTCTATTCAGTAAATCTGCCTGAAACCTGAATATTTTATAATATTTATCTGATATTAAAGGAAATACTCAATGCAGTAACCCAGAAATCATGTTATTATGTGTATAGTATATATTAAATATATATTTGTGTTGAATAATATAGGTTATATGAAGTGAAACACTTTGTTTACACACATGAAAGCTTTCTATTCAATAAATCTGCCTGAATTCAAACTATTTAAGTTTTTTTTTTTGCTAGACTTTGAGGTTTGAGTTCATTTTGTGTACTGTATATACTGTAAATGTGAATAACTCACCTGATCATCATTTTATAATATATAGCTGTTATTAACTGAATTACTCAATGCAGTACTCTATGTATATATCATATTTTTAATATTCATGATATGTATATATTAGTGTTGTCAAGGTACCAAAATTTCAGTATTCGGTACCAATACCAGTGAAAATCCACGGTTCTCGGTACCAATTTCGGTACCAAAACAAAACACAAAAATATGCTAATTAAAAAAATGTTTATTAATAAAGTTAAACAAAAATAAACTGCACAAAAATCAATGCCATTCTTTATGCTTATTTAAAATTATTTCAAGTTTTTCCACAAGTAATAAAAGTATGAAAAAAAGTAAACAAGTTCCACCCAAAAGTTTGTCATATTTCTGCTGCCGCTGAAGAACAACTGTAAACTGTCTGTTTTAGGGTTTGCTGGAGCTTCATGATCTTCCTGCAGCTGTAAAAGGAAAAAATAATATTAGTAAAGCAGTGGTCTGAGTCTGACCAAATACAACATTATATCATTGACTCCAGCTAAAATATAAAATTTCAGTAAATAACAAACCTTTAATAATAAATTTAGATAAGATTACATATATTTTAAGACAAGTGTATATCAAATAGAAGGAAACTGTAGTATTAAAAACATTTTACAATAAGATTTAATTTGTTAGATAACATGACCTATCACATAAACAATAGTTATATATTGCAATTATTCTTCTTAGGGTTAATTTCAAAATTTACAAATACATAAAATCAATCAAAGTTCAATCTGTTAAAATTATTTAATGCACAATGAACAAACATGAATGATCAAGTATTTGTATTAAATAAAATTCACAAACATTAATTAATGTTGTAAAAATATATTGTTCACTCACTGTAAGTTGATGTTAGATAATAACATGAAGTCATTGTAAAGTCTATACAGAAGATAACATTTGACTGTACTTTCATTTAATACAAACTGTGTACATATTTAATTTTAAAGAGCTTTTAAACCTGCTAGTTATCCAGCCAAGAACAACAACAACTAGCAACTAACTAGCAAAAAAATAAAATAAAAATAAAAAGTCAAACAAAAAGAAGCCCAGAACTGTTTTTTTTCTGACGGACTGATATGATAAACACTGTTAACTGTTTGTACATTCTCCAACAGCATATTTTAGATTCACAATTAATTTAAAAGCCTCTGGTGTGTAACGATAGTAAATACCATCATGTCCTCCTGTTGTTTTTACCCTAATAAAAGTTATAGGCACATTACGTAGTTAATAAAGAAACTTCATTCTAATGCTCATTACATTAGCGTTAGCCGTGCTTATGCTAATGATTAACTCCGCTATAACGGCAATGTTTATTTTAAGCTGACATTCAAATTAAAATATGGAATAATATTCATAACAGAATATCTAAATATTAAATATTAAATTGAAACTTACCTTCTTGAACTCTTTCATTTGATCCGGGTGTCGGTCTTTAAAGTGTTTTATTAGTTTTATGCATTTCCTCCTTTTGATGTCGCCACGTCTCAGTGCTTTTATGAAGCGAGCGCATCTGCACACCTCTCAGATAGCGCAGCAAGAGCGGGGTTGACCGTGTACTCGGTACCACCGGTACTTAAAGAAACCTAGTACTGTGATGTTTTCATGTTTTTAGTACCGACTTGGTACCGAAGTACCGGGTCTTTTGACAACACTAGTATATATTATGTATTTAATAATATTGAAGATATGAATCAGAAATGCTTTGCATACACACTTTCACACAAGCTGTTTCTATTCTAATCCAGACGATTTAAGCTGTTTTATGAGGTTTGAGTTCATTTTGTGTATTAACTGACTGTTGTACTGTACTATATGACTATGTATTTAATATTTAATATATATAAAGTAGGTACTCTTTGAAGGATCAAGGTGTCTAAAACAGGGCTTGAATTCAACATGAACTCAAACTGGACTCTATTTCCTTCCTTGATAATTCTATCTAGTCTTTTAAATTGGAAATATATCACTTTACAGAAGTAAAACTGCAGTTTTACATTGACTTCTGCTGAGTTCAGAGCCGCTCGTGCTTCTCTAAACCTGATTTCTCCTCACATATCGTGTCTGTAAGGTCTTTGAAGTCTAATAAGTGACTAGGGTTGAGAATCAAAAATCAATTCCAGGATCAGATACTTGTTGTAAAATTAAAACTTCAATTACTGTGTGTGCATCTTTTTTTTTTAGGTGGTGAAAAGGGGCTGTTAAAAATGTATTCGTCTTTCAAAGTGTGCCTACTTCATATCATATATATTAAATATTAAATACATAGTCATATAGTACAGTACAACAGTCAGTTAATACAAAAAAATGAACTCAAACCTCATAAAACAGCTTAAATCGTCTGGATTCAGGCAGATTTACTGAATAGAAACAGCTTGTGTGAAAGTGTGTATGCAAAGCATTTCTGATTCATATCTTCAATATTATTAAATACATAATATATACATAATAACATGAATATAAAAAAACAAATATGATATATACATGCATATCATGGAGTAATGAGTAATTCAGTTCATTCAAGAGATTCGTTCAAAAACACTGATTCATCCAGTAATGAAACGAGTGAATCTTGAGTGAGTCATTGAATCATTAATTCAAGAGATTTGTTCAAAAACACTGATTCATCCAGTAATGAAACGAGTGAATCTTGAGTGAGTCATTGAATCATTCATTCAAGAGATTCGTTCAAAAACACTGATTCATCCAGTAATGAAACAAGTGAATCTTGAGTGAGTCATTGAATCATTAATTCAAGAGATTCGTTCAAAAACACTGATTCATCCAGTAATGAAACGAGTGAATCTTGAGCGAGTCATTGAATCATTCATTCAAGAGATTTGTTCAAAAACACTGATTCATCCAGTAATGAAACGAGTGAATCTTGAGTGAGTCATTGAATCATTCATTCAAGAGATTCGTTCAAAAACACTGATTCATCCAGTAATGAAACAAGTGAATCTTGAGTGAGTCATTGAATCATTAATTCAAGAGATTCGTTCAAAAACACTGATTCATCCAGTAATGAAACGAGTGAATCTTGAGCGAGTCATTGAATCATTCATTCAAGAGATTTGTTCAAAAACACTGATTCATCCAGTAATGAAACGAGTGAATCTTGAGTGAGTCATTGAATCATTCATTCAAGAGATTCGTTCAAAAACACTGATTCATCCAGTAATGAAACGAGTGAATCTTGAGTGAGTCATTGAATCGTTCATTCAAGAGATTCGTTCAAAAACACTGATTCATCCAGTAATTAAACAAGTGAATCTTGAGTGAGTCATTGAATCGTTCATTCAAGAGATTCGTTCAAAAACACAGATTCATTCATTCAAGAGATTGGTTCAAAAACACTGATTCATCCAGTAATGAAACGAGTGAATCTTGAGTGAGTCATTGAATCATTCATTCAAGAGATTGGTTCAAAAACACTGATTCATCCAGTAATGAAACTAGTGAGTCATTGAATCATTCATTCAAGAGATTGGTTCAAAAACACTGATTCATCCAGTAATGAAACTAGTGAGTCATTGAATCATTAATTCAAGAGATTCGTTCAAAAACACTGATTCATCCAGTAATGAAACAAGTGACTCTTGAGTGAGTCATTGAATCATTCATTCAAGAGATTCGTTCAAAAACACTGATTCATCCAGTAATGAAACGAGTGAATCTTGAGTGAGTCATTGAATCATTCATTCAAGAGATTCGTTCAAAAACACTGATTCATCCAGTAATTAAACAAGTGAATCTTGAGTGAGTCATTGAATCGTTCATTCAAGAGATTCGTTCAAAAACACAGATTCATTCATTCAAGAGATTCGTTCTAAAACACTGATTCATCCAGTAATGAAACGAGTGAATCTTGAGCAAGTCATTGAATCATTCATTCAAGAGATTCGTTCAAAAACACTGATTCATCCAGTAATGAAACGAGTGAATCTTGAGTGAGTCATTGAATCATTAATTCAAGAGATTCGTTCAAAAACACTGATTCATCCAGTAATGAAACGAGTGAATCTTGAGTGAGTCATTGAATCGTTAACTCAAGAGATTCGTTCAAAAACACTGATTCATCCAGTAATGAAACGAGTGAATCTTGAGTGAGTCATTGAATCATTCATTCAAGAGATTCGTTCAAAAACACTGATTCATCCAGTAATGAAACGAGTGAATCTTGAGTGAGTCATTGAATCATTAATTCAAGAGATTCGTTCAAAAACACTGATTCATCCAGTAATGAAACGAGTGAATCTTGAGTGAGTCGTTGAATCATTCATTCATAAATTCAATCAGATTTTGTTTAGTTGTCTAATATTTTTTCTTCAGAATTGTGAGAGGACCACAACCTCCTTTAAAAAATAAAAAAGTCTATTTTGATAACAGCTCTTAATCGAGTCCAGTTTTATGCTGATTTTTGTTCATGGTTGTAACAAAGTTCGTAGAACGGGAAGAAGGAGGCGGGAACCGGCGAACATTCAAACAAGTTTAATACAAATAAACAAACACAAAAGTAAAGCGGCAGCCCCTCACGGACGACTGCCGCACACAAAACACAAAATAAACTCCAGGCCTGGTTCTCTCTCGTCTTTCTCTGTCGTCGCTCCTCCTTTTATCCCTCCGGAGCTCCTCCGTGGGACTCGAGACCGGTGAGTGGCGCAGGTGTCGTTCATTACCATTAACTCCACCGGCCTCGCTCCGTTCCCACGGCTCTCGGCCCCGCCCCACTCGTCACAATGGTATTCAGCAGCAATTAAATATTTAGCAAAATGAGACAGAATAAATCAGTTTGATATCTAAATGTTTGACTTCATGTTTTTTAACCACATTGGATTGGATCAGAATCAGAACTGATATAAATCAAGCGGACCCAGCTCTATAAGTGACTCTGGTGTGTCAGCTGGTTTTGAAGCAGGTGGACTCTGTGCTGTATGTGGACACGGATGTGCTGTTCCTGCGGCCGGTGGAGGACGTCTGGAGCTTTCTGTCCCGGTTTAACAGCAGTCAGCTGGCAGCGATGTCCCCGGAGCACGAGGAGCCGCGGATCGGCTGGTACAACCGCTTCGCTCGACACCCGTACTACGGTAAAACCGGCCTCAACTCAGGAGTCATGCTCATGAACATGACACGCATCAGAGACAAACACTTCAAGGTACAGCACACCTGCGACTCACGATACACACTGATGATTAAACAGATGTCCAATAATATCATAACAATGATTAAGAAATTCCTCCTAAACAAGTATGTACATTTTAGCACGAAATCAATTATTTTGCCTTAAATCTTGATGTTGATAAAAACAATGCATGTTTTTTATTTTTCACTTGTGAAGGTGTCACCAGCAGAGGTCACTGTTGTTTTACTCTTGCTCATTTCCCC
>CM041815.1:33120675-33129007 GCA_023376895.1 Aspiorhynchus laticeps
ATTTGTCAAAGTTTAGATGAATTAATCAAAAGTAGGTCATATCGCGACATGGACTAGTATCTGTAAAATATGTCAAATATGAATCTTGCATGTTCTGCGAGTCTCTGTGTGAATGAATTGCAGAGACGCGCGGTTTTGTTTACTACACAGACTGAAGCACGCCTGACGCTCGCGGTGATTTCATCATCTGCCGTCTCAATGAGGACATAAATACATAAACATCTCCAGAACTGCTCTGAGAGTCACTTCACCAGCATTTTACCGTTTCATTTGAGTAAAACCAGCGTCATATCACATAGCTACACACACACAGAAATGTAAAGGTATTCACAGCAACCCGTCAAAATAAAAGTTTATCTTAAAGACATTGTGCCAGAAATATATTACTATTATTTAGTAGAATGTATGTGATACTATTACTACTGTTGAAAAAAAATTATATTTTTTATTTTTAAAGAAATAATCACACTATTTCTTCCATATTTTTATTTTAATAGTAAATCCCCTTTATTTGCCAAAAAAATAAAATGTTTAAATTTCATTAATTAAAAGACAAATTAAATTTGTGTGAATCTTGTTTACTTTACTTTTATTACTTGCAGAAAAACTTGAAACACAATTTTAAATCAGTATAAAGAATGGCATTTTTGTTCATTTTATTTTTGTTTGACTTTATTAATAAAAAGTGTGTTTTTTAATTATCATGTTTTTGTGTTTTGCTTTGGTACCGAGAACCGTGGATTTTCACTGGTATTGGTATCGAATACTGAAATTTTGGTACCGTGACAACACTAATCGCAAACGGTTTCTTCGATTTCATAATCGTACGATTATATCGTCTGCTATTTTTTTTGCATAGCTTGTCAGTGAACTACGATGCCGCTCCATCTGAAAGCATGTGATGGAGATTTACTACTAATCACAGAACCGGCTTTACTGACGAGATGCGCATGACTATCGCATTCAATTAATCCTGCAGCACTAGAGGAAGCATTATTATGAATTATGTTTGTTATGTGTATTATATTATAATATGTGATGTTTTTATCAGCTGTTTGGACTCTGATTCTGACGGCACCCATTCACTTCCATTGCTGAGACACTGATGCAGTGACACATTTCTCCAAACCTGATGAAGAAACAAACTCATCTGTTTAGTTTCTAATAGTGTTTGTGTATTTCTGCTGACCCAGGATCAGCTCTTCTGTTTCCACAACGATAATCATAAAGTGATTGCATTCCAGCACTTTTCATATTGACTGTTTCATAACCCGTTCATACACGAGACGCCCGCGCTCATCTTTATTTCTAGTTCTCTATAATGATATTCAGTGTTTTCTCAGAATACTAAACAAGCTATTATAGATGTGAAAATCAATTCAGGTTTATCCGATTTACACAAATCAAAGCTTGTACGCAAAAAGTTGATAAATTTGTATTATAATTGTTTTTAATCTTTATATTGTATATCTGAAAATATAAATGTGGGATTATAGGATTATTTGTGTTGTAAAAAAAGATTTTACATTTTAATTACGGTTATTATAAATATTATTATTTTTATTCATATTATTTTTGACAACTTTGGCAATGATCTGGTTTTAAACAGTTTCTGTAATAGGTTTTAATATTACACTTTTTTTATATAATTATTGCAATTTTGTATATATATATATATATATATGTATATATATATGTGTGTGTATATATATATATATATATATATATATGTGTGTATATATATATATGTATATATATATATATATATATATATGTATATATATATATGTATATGTATATATATATATATATATATATTTATATATGTATATGTGTGTATATATTAATGCTGTCAAACAATTAATTGCATCCAAATTAAAAGTTTTTGTTTACATAATATATGTGTGTGTACTGTGTATATATATTATGTATATATAAATACACAAACATGCATGTGTATATATTTAGAAAATTGTTTATACATTAAATATATTTAAATATAATATAAAATATAAGTATATAAATTTATATACATACTGTATATACTGTATGTGTGTGTATTTATATATACATAATAAATATACACAGTACACGCATATATTATGTAAACAAAAACTTTTATTTTGGATGCGATTAATTGTTTGACGGCACTAATATATATATCAAACAAAAAAGGTTTTGTCAGATCATTTGTAATGTTTAATAGATATGCTCCGATGTGTTACTGAGAAATTTACAGATTAATTTAAATATAGAAATTTGAAAATGAGCCACAATCTGTTTAATTGTGTGTTTGAGTCTGTATCGTCTCTCAGACGTCTGCTGTGTTTGTAATGCCCACATCTGAATGATACGCTATATTTTTGTAATAAAGTAATTTCTCTCTGAGTTGTTTTGAATGGTCTGTTCATTAGTGATCGGAGGATTCGTCTGAGCGGTTCACAGAAGTGTTCAGAGATCTGAGAGGAATGGATCCACGTGCACTTCAGGTTAAACAGGTACTGTGTTACAAGAACTGAGAAATTCAGATGATTTGGGAGAAGCTGTGCACCTTGTTCTTTTTTTTTTGACTCTATCATGTTTTTTGAGTTTTGCTCTCGTTGTGTTGTGAGATTTACAGCATGTGAGAAACAGACTGGAAGAGCGTTTATTGACAATAACAATACTGTTAAAAAATGTATTAAAACAAAGTTTATCAAATGCACAAGTTTGCAGATGGATGGATTTAATTATAATAAATTATGTTAATATAATATTTTAATTAATTTAAGATATTCTAATTAAATAATTTAATATATTTTATATCATAATCAAATTTTACATTAAAAAATTAAGTCTATTTTTGCGGTAAATATATATTAGTTTCATATAAATTGATAGATTTATTTAAATGAATCAATAGAAGTATGGATAGATATAATTATAATACATAAATATAAATATTATAATTTATTATATAATAATATAAATATTTATTAATTAATAATTAAATAATATATAATTATATAATAAAAATAAATATAATTTATTTATTACATATAAAGTTCTTTATTATAATTAATGATTAATCGCAACCAAAATAAGTTTTTGTTTACATAATATATGTGTACTGTGTATATTTATTATGAATATTTAAATACACACACATACAGTATATATTTTGAAAATATTTACCTTATTAACATGTATATATTTATATTCATATAATTTATATTATATATAAATATATTTAATATATAAACATAACATATTTTTCTTCAACATATACATGCATGTGTTTGTATTTATATATACATAATAAATATACACAGTACACATATATTATGTAAACAAAAACTTATTTTGGATACGATTAATCATTGCCCAGCACTAATTATAATTATTTTGCATTAAAAATATATAAGTACATTTAATGTTAATTATAATCATATTTTGCATCAAGTAAATTATTTTATATAATATTTTACAATAATATATAATATTAATTTAATATTTGAAATTATATTTAATATTTTGCATCAAGAAAAATCGTCTGTTTTGCAGTAAATATATATTTGTTTAATTTAAATAAAAAATATTCATAGCTAGATAACACTGACCATTAGTGCATAAACTAAACAATCATAATCATGTCGATGTCTGTGTTTAACAGCTGAAGCTTGTTTTTGGATGAGCTTCTCTATGAAAGCCTCATGATTTCCAGAGTTTGACAGGAATGCATTCGGTGTAATTATCATAACCTGCCTCATTTCTCTCTGAAGCGATTAAGCGCTAGAGTCGAGGCTAAAGCGAGGTGTTTGAATGCCAGTGAGTCCGAGTGTTTGCTGGGAATCACATGTGGTTTGTGAGTGATTGGGATGGCGATGCGCTAGATGCTGGCTGGCGCCGTAATGTGAGGTTTGGTTTTAAGCGACGCTGCCCACGGCTATATCACGCCATTGGCTCCATCACTGCAGCCTAGACGTAAATTAAAGCAGCGAACGGGAAACCAGCCGCAAAGCTGGAAGCCCAGGAGCTGTTTGGGAAATAGATGAGGTGCCAGAGTCTGAGCAGAAACTGGAGAGCAAGCAGGCAGAAATCTGTATTAGCCATCAGCCCACAGCGTCACGGTCGATCTGACGCGGTCGACCAGAGAGAGGAGCGTGTCTCTGTTTGGAGGCTTTTCATTGGTTGTTCATTTATAGTGTGCCAGAAAGATGGAGCGCCACAAATAGCCTTTATAGAAAATTTTTTTTTTTTAAAAGTCTTTTTTTTTTCAGGTTTCTGTTTACGCACAAAATAAAATTAAAATGTTAATTATGACTTTTTATCTCACAATTCAAACTTTTTCTTGTAGATCTTTGTAAAAAATACAGAATTGCCAGGAAAAAAGTCAGAATTATGAGATAAAAAGTATCAATTATCCAAATACTTTTATTTATTCCTTGGCAGAAACAAGCTTTTCTCACAATTGCAAATTTATTTTATCACAATTGTTCATATCTCACAGTTTGCACTTTTCTACTCTGAAATAGTGAGAATTCAATAAAAAAAATTAAATAAAAAGGCAATTGCGACTTTATATCTCACAATTCTGGAAAAAAAAAAACAAAAAAAAATTATAACCTAAACTCAAAATTGAGAGATATAAACTTGGTTGTTAGATCTATACTCAGAATTGTTATAATACTTGTTGTAATTGTGATAAAACTCAGAATTGCGATTTTAAACTCAATTGTACGATATAAACTCAATTGCGCGATATAAACTCCATTGTATGATATAAACTCAATTGTACGATATAAACTCAATTGCGTGATATAAACTCAATTGCGTGATATAAACTCAATTGCGCGATATAAACTCAATTGCGCGATATAAAGTCAATTGCGCGATATAAACTCAGAATTGCAAGATATAAACTCAATTGCGCGATATAAACTCAATCGTTAGATATAAACTCAGAATTGCGAGATATAAACTCAATTGCGTGATATAAACTCAGAATTGCGAGATATAAACTCAATTGCGTGATATAAACTCAAAATTGCGAGATATAAACTCAATTGCGTTGTATAAACTCAAAATTGCGTGATATAAACTCAATTGCGAGATATAAACTCAATTGCGTTATATAAACTCAAAATTGCGAGATATAAACTCAATTGCGTGATATAAACTCAAAATTGCGAGATATAAACTCAGTTGCGTTATATAAACTCAAAATTGCAAGATATAAACTCAATTGCGCGATATAAACTCAATTGTTAGATATAAACTCAAAATTGCAAGATATAAACTCAATTGTTAGATATAAACTCAAAATTGCAAGATATAAACTCAATTGCGCGATATAAACTCAATTGTTAGATATAAACTCAAAATTGCAAGATATAAACTCAATTGCGTGATATAAACTCAATTGTTAGATATAAACTCAGAATTGCGAGATATCAAGTCAAGTCTGCTTTATTGTCAATTCTTCCACATGTACAGTACATACATACAGAGAATTGAAATTGCGTTACTCTCAGACCCTTGGTGCATACAGTTAACATTAAACACTGACAGTAGACGTTCAAATACAGATAAATACAGTTTAAACATATGTACATACAAACTATACAGATATACAAATGAGGACATTGTAGAAAAATAAAAAAGAGATAGATAAAGTGGCATAAGGCACATGGCAGATAGAGTGCAAACCAGTTAAATAAAACAAAACTGTGCAGATATATGTGTAGTGCAAAAAAAGAACAGTCTTTTATCAGACTGTCAGAAGAGTTAGTTTACAGACAATGCTGGATGAGGTAGAGATCAGTCCAGTGCTGCACAAAGTGACTGGTGCGGGTCACAGTTTGTAAGGGGGGGGAGGTTCTGGGGGTGTGGGGAGCTGGGGGGGGGGGTCGTAGTGTCAGAGTTCAGTGTTGCGTGGGGTAAAAGAGGGGGGGGGGGCAAGGACGGGAGGGAGTTCAGCTTCCTGACAGCCTGATGGATGAAGCTGTCCTTCAGTCTGCTGGTCCTCGCCTGGAGACTCCGCAGTCTCCTCCCTGATGGCAGCAGACTGAAGAAGCTGTGTATCGGGTGGGTGGGATCACCTGCAATGCTGAGGGCTTTGCGGGTGAGACGGGTGCTGTAGATGACCTGGAGGGAGGGGAGAGAGACACCAATGATCTTCTCAGCTGCTCTCACTATCCGTTGAAGGGCTTGCGGCAGGACGCGTTGCAGGCGCCATACCACACAGTGATGCAGCTAGTCAGAATGCTCTCGATGGTGCCCCTGTAGAAGGTGCACATGATGGGGTCGGGGCTCTGGCTCTTCTGAGTTTGCGGAGGAAGTAGAGACGCTGCTGTGCTTTCTTGGCCAGTGCCGCAGTGTTGTTAGTCCAGGAGAGGTCCTCTGTGATGTTCACACCCAGGAACTTGGTGCTGCTCGCTCTCTCCACAGTCGCACCGTTGATGGTCAGAGGAGCATGCTGAGTGTGCACTCTCCTGAAGTCAACAAAAATCTCCTTCGTCTTCTCCACATTCAGAGAGAGATTGTTGTCACTGCACCACCCGGCCAGGCGGCTCACCTCGCTCCTGTAATTTGTCTCATCTCTGTTGCTGATGAGACCCACCACAGTCGTGTCATCCGCAAACTTAATGAAAAGGTTAGAGTTGTGTGACGGTGTGCAGTCGTGGGTCAGCAGAGTGAAGAGGAGGGGGCTCAGCACACATCCTTGGGGGCCCCTGTGTTCAGTGTGATGGTGCTGGATGTGTTACTGCCGACCCGTACTGCCTGAGGTCTTCCGGTCAGAAAGTCCAACAGCCAGTTGCACAGAGAGGTGTTGAGCCCCAGCTGGACCAATTTGTGAGTGAGCTGCTGAGGGATGATTGTGTTGAATGCTGAACTGAAGTCTATGAACAGCATCCTGACATATGAGTCTTTTTTTGTCCAGATGTGTGAGGGCTGGGTGGAGGGCAGTGGCGATGGCATCATCGGTCGAGCGGTTGGACCTATATGCAAACTGGAAGGGGTCCAGGGGTGGGGGGGACAGACTGTTGCATGACTAGCCGTTCAAAGCACTTCATGAGAATAGGAGTGAGTGCTACTGGACGGTAGTCATTGAAGCAGGATGGAGATGACTTCTTCGGGACTGGAATGATGGTGGTAGCTTTGAAGCATGTGGGGACAACAGCCTGACTTAGTGAGATGTTGAAGATGTCTGTGAAGACATCAGTGAGTTCCACTGCACAGTCTCTCAGTACACGCCCAGGAATGTTGTCAGGACCCGGAGCTTTGCGTGCATTGATCCTGCTGCGGGATCTCCTCACGCTGTGCGGGGACAGCGTCATCATCTGGTCGCTGGGAGGAGGTGGAGTCTTCTGTGCAGTGGTGCTGTTTTGTGCCTCAAAGCGAGCAAAGAAGGCATTCAGCTCGTTCAGCAGGGGGATGGTGCTGTCACAGGTCTGTGGTGGGGGCTTATAGTCCGTAATGGTAAACTCAATTGTGCGATATAAACTCAATTGTAAGATATAAACTCAGAATTACGATATAAACTCAGAATTACATGATATAAACGCAGAATCGCAATAATATGAACACAGAATTTTGATATAAACTCAAAATTATTTGATATAAACTTAATTGTTAGATATAAACTCGAAATCGCGATATAAACTGTTCCTGTGGCTCAGTGGTAGAGCATTGCGTTAGCAGCGCAAAAGTTTGTGGGTTCGATTCCCAGGGAACACACATAGTGATAAAACATGTATAGCCTGAATGCACTGTAAGTCGCTTTGGATAAAAGCGTCTGCTAAATGCATAAATGTAAATGTAAAATGTAAACACAATTACAAGATATAAACTGAGAATTATAAGCTATAAACTCAGTTGATATAACTCAGAATTACAATATAAACTCAGAATTGCGAGATACACTGCCCGTCCAAAATAAAAGTCACCACCTGGATTTAACTAAGCAAATAGGTAAGATCCTCCCATTGGATAATTACTGCATGGATGATTATGTTATGTGCCCAAAGAATGAGGTTAGCTTGACTACCTGAATATACTGAATGACCAGGTTATTCCATCAATTAATTTTTTCTTCCCTGATGGCACGGGCATATTCCAAGATGACAATGCCAGATTCATCGGCTCAAATTGTGAAAGAGTGGTTCAGGGAGCATGAGACATCATTTCACACACATGGATTGGCCGCCACAGAGTCCAGAGTCAGACCTTAACCCCGTTGAGAATCTTTGGGATGTGCTGGAGAAGACTTTGCACAGCGGTCCGACTCTCCCATCATCAATACAAGATCTTGGCGAAAAATTATGCAACTCTGGATGGGAATAAATGTTGT